>WNWK01007783.1:0-17500 GCA_009830355.1 Cherax destructor
GTATATACATATGCTTGTACATGGATGTGTAGTGTGACCTAAGTGTAAGTAGAAGTAACAAGACATACCTGAAATCTTTCATGTTTATGAGACAGAAAAAGACACCAGCAATCCTACCATCATGAAAAACAAATACAGGCTTTCGTTTTACACTCACTTGGCAGGACGGTATTCCTCCCTGGGCTTGCTGTCTCCCAACCTACTACCTATTATACATATATATATATATATATATATATATATATATATATATATATATATATATATATATATATATATATATATATATATATTATTTTTTTTTTTTTTTCATTAAAATATATTTAGTTTAAATTGCGTTGTTAAGGTGTTTTAAAGTTTTTGGTACAAAATTATAAATTTTACATTAACATAAGAAAATAATATTTTTTTAAAGAAAAGAGAAAATTTTAGAAAGGACTAATTTTGATATTCTGAAATTTATTACTTCAATCGGAGAATATATATATATATATAATATATATATATATATATATATATATATATATATATATATATATATATATATATATATATATATATATATATATATGTCGTGCCGATTAGGTAAAACTGGTCAATTAGCAAGAACTCATTTAAAATTAAGTCCTTTGTAAAATTTTCTTATACGTTTAAAGATATATTTTTAATTTATGTTAATGTAAAATTTATAATTTTGTACCAAGAGAAACTTTGAAAACCTACCTAACCTTATTACAACAAGCGCAATTTAATTTAGCCTAACCCAACTAAATATATTTTAGATACGTTAACATTAATTTAATAATAATCAAACACAATGAAATATATTTTTTCGTTATGTTCAGAAATGATTTTGGCGAAATTATTGCATACACAAATTTTCGCTTGTCTTATATGGCAAGAAGAGATTTGCTATTTGGAAATAGCAAAGTTTTACCTAATCGGCACGACATATATATATATATATATATATATATATATATATATATATATATATATATGTCATGCCGATTAGGTAAAACTGGTCAATTAGCGAGAGCTCATCTAAAATTAAGTCCTTTCTAAAATTTTATCTTATACGTTTAAAGATATATTTTTTTCATTTATGTTAATGTAAGAATTTATAATTTTGTACCAAGAGAAACTTTGAAAACCTACCTAACCTTATTACAACAAGCGGAATTTAATTTAGCTAACCTAACTAAATATATTTTAGATACGTTAACATTAATTTAATAATAAACAAACACAATGAAATATATTTTTTTCATTATGTTCAGAATGATTTTAGGAAATTATTGCATCACAAATTTTCACTTGTCTTATATGGCAAGGTGAGCGTTGCTATTTAAGCCAAAATCGCAAGTTTTACTAATCGGATGACATATATATATATATATATATATATATATTCGTGCCGATTAGGTAAAACTTGCGATTTTGGCTTAAATAGCAACGCTCATCTTGCCATATAAGACAAGTGAAAATTTGTGTATGCAAATTTCGCAAAATCATTCTGAACATAACGAAAAAATATATTTCATTGTGTTTGTCTTTTATTAAATTAATGTTAACGTATCTAAAATATATTTAGTTGGGTTAGCTAAAATAAATTGCGCTTGTTGTAATAAGGTTAGGTAGGTTTTCAAAGTTTCTCTTGGTAAAAATTATAAATTTTTATATTAACATAAATTAATAAAAATATATCTTTAAACGTATAAGAGAAAATTTTAGAAAGGACTTAATTTTAGATGAGTTCTGCAATTGACCAGTTTTACCTAATCGGCACGACATACATATATATATATATAATGCCGATTAGGAAAACAATTAGCAAGAACTCATCTAAAATTAAGTCCTTTCTAAAATTTTCATACGCTTAAAGATATATTTTTTCATTTATGTTAATGTAAGAATTTTATTTTGACCAAGAGAAACTTGAAACCTACTAACCTTATTCAACAACCGCAATTTTATTTAGCTTATCCCAACTAAATATATTTAGATACGTTAACATTAATTTAATAATAAACAAACACAATGAAATACGTATATTTTTTTCATTATGTTCAGAATGATTTTACGAAATTATTGCATACAATTTTCACTTGCTTAGTGGCAGTGAGCGTTGCATTTGCCAAAATCGAAGTTTATTTAATCGGCACGACATATATATGTCGTGCCGATTAGTAAAACTCGCAATTTTGGCTTAAATAGCAACGCTCACCTTGCCATATAAGACAAGCGAAAATTTGTGTATGCAATAATTTCGCTAAAATCATTCTGAACATAAAGAAAAAAATATATTTCAATGTGTTTGTTTATTATTAAATTATTGTTAACGTATCTAAAATATATTTAGTTGGGTTAGGCTAAATTAAATTGCGCTTGTTGTAATAAGGTTAGGTAGGTTTTCAAAGTTACTCTGGTACAAAATTATAAATTCTTACATTAACATAAATGAAAAATTATATCTTAAACGTATAAGAGAAAATTTTAGAAAGGACTTAATTTTAGATGAGTTCTTGCTAATTGACCAGTTTTACCTAATCGGCACGACATATATATATATATATATATATATATATATATATATATATATATATATATATATATATATATATATATATTCTTTCTTCTTTCAACACGTCGTTTCCACCGAAGTGGTGGCCCAAAATGAAAAACGAAAGTTTCCCATTTTACATTTAGTAATATATACAGGAGAAGGGGTTACTAGCCCCTTGCTCCCAGCATGTTACTTGCCTCTTACGACACGCATGGCTTACGGAGGAAGAATTCTGTTCCACTTCCCATGGAGATAAGAGGAAATAAGAACAAGAACTAGTAAGAAAATAGAATAAAACCCAGAGGGGTGTGTGTATATACATATGCTTGTACATGGATGTGTAGTGTGACCTAAGTGTAAGTAGAAGTAACAAGACATACCTGAAATCTTTCATGTTTATGAGACAGAAAAAAGACACCAGCAATCCTACCATCATGAAAAACAAATACAGGCTTTCGTTTTACACTCACTTGGCAGGACGGTAGTACCTCCCTGGGCGTTGCTGTCTCCCAACCTACTACCTATTATACATATATATATATATATATATATATATATATATATATATATATATATATATATATATATATATATATATATATATATATATATATATATATATATATATATATATATTTTTTTTTTTTTTTTTTTTTTTTTCATTAAAATATATTTAGTTGGGTTAGGCTCAATTAAATTGCGCTTGTTGTAATAAGGTTAGGTAGGTTTTCAAAGTTTCTCTTGGTACAAAATTATAAATTTTACATTAACATAAATTAAAAAATATATCTTTAAACGTATAAGAAAAATTTTACAAAGGACTTAATTTTAAATGAGTTCTTGCTAATTGACCAGTTTTACCTAATCGGCACGACATATATATATATATATATATATATATATATATTTTATATATATATATATATATATATATATATATATATAAATGTGTCGATAGGTAAAACTGTGTAGTAAGAACTCATCTAATATTATCTTTCAAAATTTTCTTTTACGTTAAAGATATATTTTAATTATGTTAATGTAAGAATTTATACTTTTGTAAAAATTTGAAAACCACTAACTTTACAACAAGCGCAATTTAATTTCAACCCAAATATATTTTAGATACGTTAACATTAATTTAATAATAATCAAACACAATGAAATATATTTTTCGTTATGTTCAGAATGATTTTGGCGAAATTATTGCATACACAAATTTTCACTTGTCTTATATGGCAAGGTGAGCGTTGCTATTTAAGCCAAAATCGCAAGTTTTACCTAATCGGCACGACATATATATATATATATATATATATATATATATATATATATATATATATATATATATATATATATATATATATATATATATATATATATATATATATATATATATATATATATATATATGTCGTGCCGATTAGGTAAAACCTGCGATTTTGGCTTAAATTGCAAACCTCTTCTTGCCATATAAGACAAGCGAAATTTGTGTATGCAATAATTTCAAAAATCATTCTAAACCTAACGAAAAATATATTTCATTGTTTGTTTATTATTAAATTAATGTTAAAGTATCTAAAATATATTTAGTTGGGTTAGGCTAAATTAAATTGCGCTTGTTATAATAAGGTTAGGTAGGTTTTCAAAGTTTCTCTTGGTACAAAATTATAAATTTTACATTAACATAAATGAAAAAAATATATCTTTAAACGTATAAGAGAAAATTTTAGAAAGGACTTAATTTTAGATGAGTTCTTGCTAATTGACCAGTTTTACCTAATCGGCACGACATATATATATATATATATATATATATATATAGTGTGTGTGTGCGTGTCTAGGTTATTTACCCCAAACATCGCGCATTGGAGGGATTAATGGCCTTCCCATAATCCGCTGGGGGGAGGGAGAGTTACCTCAGACACTGTGTGATGTCACACTCCTTTGGAGGGGCTATGACGTCAGAGACTCCTGTTGAAGAGCTAGTGACGTCAGAAACTTCATTGAAGGGTCAGTGAGCTTCTAACATTACTGATGCTGGGTCTTACTAGTAACATTACTGAGGCTGGTCTTACGGGATGTCTGTCCACAATGACCTTACCTGTTGGTGGAGGAAGAATGGGCAGAGGGTAGGTGAAGGAAGGGTGGGTGGTGGGTGAAGAGTGGGCAGTGGGTGGGTGGAGTGTGGATGGCTGGAGGGCAGGTGGATGAAGAGAGGGCGAAGAGTACGTGGGTAGTGGTGTGTGTGTGTGTGTGTGTGTGTGCGAAGGGTGGGTAGGTGACAGTAGGTTTGGTGGATGGGTGGAGGTAGGGTTTAAGTGTATGAAATGGCAGTAGATTGGGTGGGTGAGTTGGGGCAGTGGTTGAATGGAAAATGGATCGCTGGATGGTAGTGGGTGAGGGAAAGTGGAAGTGGGTGGGGAAGAGCAGGTGGAAGTTCAGTAGGTGGGAAGGTGAGAAGGTAAGTGGAACGTGAGGTGAGGT
The DNA here is from genome assembly GCA_009830355.1 of Cherax destructor. Classification (NCBI taxonomy): domain Eukaryota; kingdom Metazoa; phylum Arthropoda; class Malacostraca; order Decapoda; family Parastacidae; genus Cherax; species Cherax destructor. The sequence goes on from WNWK01007783.1 coordinate 5,054, forward strand.
GGGCGGAAAGTTATGCCTACTGAGAATTTTGTGGCATGGCAATGGGAAATCCACCTCTGCCTTTATTAAATAATATGGAAATGGATTTATCGAAAGACAACAGACGGTGCAACATACCCACAGTGGTACACTTAAAGAAAACACAATAAGTGTCCGGGGCCCAAGACTGTTCAAATAGACCCCTGGCTACCTTCAAGAGGGAGCTGCACAGATACCTAAAGTCAATACCCGATCATCCAGGATGTGGTTCGTACATTGGACTACGTGCAGCCAGCAGTAACAGCCTGGTTGATCAGTCTCTGATCCACCGCGAAGCCTGGTCAAGGACTGGGCCGCGGAGGCGTTGACCCCCGGAACACCCTCCAGGTAGAAGCAATACCCATATACCAAGTGCTGGTGCACATATGTTGCTGCTGTCTTGTGTCTATGGTCAGCCCATAAGTGCGTTGACAATTTCCTAAATTGAATTTCTTGATCCCGTTGAATAAGTTCACCACTGAATGTGAAGTTGATGACGAGCTACCATGTTTGGATGTTTGGATTCATGTGTGTGAGAGGAAAACTAAATTCAACGTCTACTCGTTGAAAGGGGCCACGAGCGTGTGTTCATTCACGTCGTGAGAAGAGGGCGAAGAGGGGTGTTTGTCTGACAAAAAGTTTTCAAGGGCACTGAGAATATTAAGTCCAGACTTTTTTAACGAGGAACTTAGCAAAATCTTCAGTAACAAAATCTTCAAGGAGTAACTATGATACCCAATGATTTTTTTGCCGAGAGTTCTGTCCTTGGCAAAGAACGTGATTTATCGGACAGAACCCAGACAGGCACAGCTACAAAACACGTTTGCGTTAACATATACTTACAACTGCAACATATTACTTTGCCTCAGTTAACCCATAGCATAATATAAATTAAAATTGTTTTTAAGAGTTTGGATGTTTGGAGTTGGGAAAGATTATTAGGCGATGTTTATAAAACTCCCATATATATATATATATATATATATATATATATATATATATATATATATATATATATATATATATATATATATATATATATTTTTTTTTTTTTTTTTTTATTTTATTAACACATCGGCCGATTCCACTAAGGCAGGGTGGCCCGAAAAGAGAAAACTTTCATCATCATTCACTCCATCACTGTCTTGCCAGAAGGGTGCTTTACACTACAGTTATAAAACTGCAACATTTACACCCTCCTTCAGAGTGCCGGCACTGTACTTCCAATCTCCAGAACTCAAGTCCGGCCTGCCGGTTTCCCTGAATCCCTTCATAAATGTTACTTTGCTCACACTCCAACAGCACGTCAAGTATTAAAACCATATGCCTCCATTCACTCCTATCAAACACGCTCACACATGCTTGCTGGAAATCCAAGCCCTCGCACACAAAAATTCCTTTACCCCCTCCCTCCAACCTTTCCTAGGCCGACCCTACCCGCCTTCCCTCCACTACAGATTTATACACTCTCGAAGTCACTCTGTCTCGTTCCATTCTCTCTACATGTCCAAACCACCTCAACAACCCCTCCTCAGCTCTCTGGACAATCGTTTTGGTAATCCCACCTCCTCCTAATTTCCAAACTCCGAATTCTCTGCATTATATTCACACCACACATTGACCTCAGACATGACATCTCCACTGCCTCCAGCCTTCTCCTCGTTGCAACATTCATCACCCATGCTTCACACCCATATAAGAGCGTTGGTATAACTATACTCTCATACATTCCCTCTTTACTTCCATGGACAAGGTTCTTTGTCTCCACAGACTCCGAAGTGCTCCACTCACCCTTTTCCCTCATCAATTCTATGATTCACCTCATCCTTCATAGACCCATCCGCCGACATGTCCACTCCCAAATATCTGAATACATTCACCTCCTCCATACTCTCTCCCTCCAATCTGATATCCAATCTTTCGTCACCTATTCTTTTGTTATCCTCATCACCTTACTCTTTCCTATATTCACTTTCAATTTTCTTCTTTTACACACCCTACCAAATTCATCCACCAACCTCTGCAGCTTCTCTTCAGAATCTCCCAAAAGCACAGTGTCATCAGCAAAAAGCAACTGTGACAACTCCCACTTTGTATTTGCTTCTTTATCTTTTAGCCTAACACCTCTTGCCAAGACCCTCGCATTCACTTCTCTTACAACCCCATCTATAAATATATTGAACAACCACGGTGACATCACACATCCTTGTCTAAGGCCCACTTTTACTGGGAAATAGTCCCTTCCCTCCTACACACTCTAACCTGAGCCTCACTATCCTCATAAAAACTCTTCACTGCTTTCAGTAACCTTCCTCCTATTCCATACACCTGCAACATCTGCCACATTGCCCCCTATCTACCCTATCATACGCCTTTTCCAAATCCATAAATGCCACAAAACATCTTTACCCTATCCAAATACTGTTCACCTATATGTTTCACTGTAAACACTTGGTCTACACACCCCCTACCCTTCCTAAAGCCCCCTTGTTCATCTGCTATCCTGCTTTCTGTTTTACTTCTAATTCTTTCAATAATAACTCTACCATACACTTTACCAGGTACACTCAACAGACTTATTCCCCTATAATTTTTGCACTCTCTTTTGTCCCCTTTGCCTTTATACAAAGGAACAATACACGCTCTCTGCCAATCCCTAGGTACCTTACCCGCTTCCATACATTTATTAAATAATAGCACCAACCACTCCAAAATTATATCCCCACCTGCTTTTAACATTTCTATCTTTATCCCATCAATCCCAGCTGCCTTACCCCTTTTCATTCTACCCACTGCCTCACGAACTTCCCTACACCCACAACTGGCTCTTCCACACTCCTACAAGATGTTATTCCTCCTTGCCCTACACACGAAATCACAGCTTCCCTGTCTTCATCAACATTTAACAAATCCTCAAAATATTCTCTCCATCTTCCCGATACCTCTAACTCTCCATTTAATAACTCTCCTCTCCTATTTTTAACTGTCAAATCCATTTGTTCTCTAGGCTTCCTCAACTTATTAATCTCATTCCAAAACTTTTTCTTATTTTCAACAAAATTTGCTGATAACATCTCACCCACTCTCTCATCTGCTCTCTTTTACATTGCTTCACCACTCTTTTAACCTCTCTTTTCTCTCCATATACTCTTCCCTCCTTGCATCACTTCTACTTTGTAAAACCTCTCATATATTAACTTTTTCTCCTTACTACTCTCTTTACATCATCATTCCACCAATCGCTCCTCTTCCCTCCGCACCCACTCGCCTGTAACCACAAACTTCTGCTGAACACTCTAACACTACATTTTTAAATCTACCCCATACATTTTCGACCCAATTGCCTACACTCTCACTAGCCCATCTATCCTCCAATAGTTGTTTATATCTTACCCTAACTGCCTCCTCTTTTAGTTTATAAACCTTCACCTCTCTTTTACTTACTGATTCTATTTTCCTTGTATCCCATCTACCTTTTACTCCCACTGTAGCTATAACTAAAAAGTGATCTGATATATCTGTAGCCCTTCTATAAACATGTACATCCTGAAGTCTACTCAACAGTCTTTTATCTATCAATACATAGTCCAACAAACTACTGTCATTACGCCCTACATCATATCTTGTATACTTATTTATCCTCTTTTTCTTAAAATATGTATTACCTATAACTAAACCCCTTTCTATACAAAGTTCAATCAAAGGGCTCCCATTATCATTTACACCTGGCACCCCAAACTTACCTACTACACCCTCTCTGCATGTTTCTCCCACTTTAGCATTTAAGTCCCCTACCACAATTACTCTCTCATTTGGTTCAAAAGTTCCTATACATTCGCTTAACATCTCCCAAAATCTCTCTCTCTCCTCTACACTCCTCTCTTCTCCAGGTGCATACACGCTTATTATGACCCACTTTTCGCATCCGACCCTTATTTTAATCCACATAATCCTTGAATTTACACATTTATATTCCCTCTTTTCCTTCCATAACTGATCCTTCAACATTATTGCTACCCCTTCCTTAGCTCTAACTCTCTCAGATACTCCTGACTTAATCCCATTTATTTCTCCCCACTGAAACTCGCCTACCCCTTCAGCTTTGTTTCGCTTAGGGCCAGGACATCCAACTTCTTTTCATTCATAACATCGGCAATCATCTCTTTCTTATCATCCGCACTACATCCACGCACATTCAGACAACCCAATTTTATAAAGTTTTTCTTCTTCTCGTTTTTAGTAGATTTGTACAGGGAAGGGGTTACTAGCCCATTGCTCCCGGCATCTTAGTCGCCTCATACGACACGCATGGCTTACGGAGGAAAGATTCTTTTCCACTTCCCCATGGACAATAGAGAAAATAAAAGGAACAAGAGCTATTAAGAAAAAGAAGAAAAACCTAGATGTGTGTATGTATATATATGCATGTGTATGCCAGTGTAGTGTGACCTAAAGTGTAAGTAGAAGTAGCTAGATATACCTGTTATCCAGCGTGTTTATGAGACAGAAAAAAGACACCAGCAATCCTACCATCATGTAAAACAGTTTCAGGTTTCTGTTTCACAGTCACCTGGCAGGACGGTAGTACCTCCCTGGGTGGTTCAGAATGATTTTGGCGAAATTATTGCATACATAAATTTTCACTTGTCTTATATGGCAAGGTGAGCGTTGCTATTTAAGCCAAAACCGCAAGTTTTACCTAATCGGCACGACATATATATATATATATATATATATATATATATATATATATATATATAATATATATAGTCGTGCCGATTATAAAATGTCAATTACAAGAACTCATCTAAATTAGTCCTTCTAAAATTTTCTCTTATACGTTTAAAGATATATTTTTTCATTTATATTAATGTAAGAATTTATAATTTTACAAGAGAACTTTGAAAACCTACCTAACCTTATTAAACAGCGAATTTAATTTAGTTAACTCAACTAAATATATTTTAGATAGTTAACATTAATTTAATAATAAACAAATACAATGAAATATATTTTTTCGTTATGTTCAGAATGATTTTGGCGAAATTATTGCATACACAAATTTTCACTTGTCTTATATGGCAGGTGAGCGTTGCTATTTAAGCTAAATCGCAAGTTTTACCTAATCGGCACGACATATATATATATATATATATATATATATATATATATATATATATATATATATATATATATATGTCGTGCCGATTAGGTAAAACTTGCGGTTTTGGCTTAAATAGCAACGCTCACCTTGCCATATAAGACAAGCGAAATTTTGTGTATGCAATAATTTCGCAAAATCATTCTGAACCTAACGAAAAATATATTTCATTGTGTTTGTTTATTATTAAATTAATGTTAACGTATCTAAAATATATTTAGTTGGGTTAGGCTAAATTAAATTGCGCTTGTTATAATAAGGTTAGGTAGGTTTTCAAAGTTTCTCTTGGTACAAAATTATAAATTTTTACATTAACGTAAATGAAAAAAATATATCTCTAAACTTATAAGAGTAAATTTTAGAAAGGACTTAATTTTAGATGAGTTCTTGCTAATTGACCAGTTTTACCTATTTGGCACGATATATATATATATATATATATATATATAACCGACAGTTAAAGTGTCGGTTTTTTCTTCAATGTTTTTGAGAGCTTTACGTATTTGTAGTCCAGAGTTCATAGATGAAGAAATCTCTAAAATTTATGAAATAGCTAATGATTTAAAATACCCTAGAAACATAATTGATAAATCTTTTAAAATAGCTAGGAATACTTTTTACAATCCCAAAAGGGACAACCAACCTTATTCAACCAAAAATATGTTGGTTCTCCCTTACCATGAAAACTTGGTTGATATGCCTTCCTTTCTTAAGAATTTTAATATCAAAGTTGTATTTAAAAATCTTGATACAGTAAAAAGACTTTTGATAAAAAAAATCCCCCCAAAATGCTGACGGATGTGTCTATAAGATTCCCTGTAAAATATGCGATAAAGTTTATTATGGTCAAACTGGTAAAAGTCTTGAACTAAGATTAAAACAACATAAATATAGCATTAGAACTGGACAAGATTCTAATGCTCTATTTATTCATGTGAGACTTTAACCATCCCAAATTGATTTTCAAAATGCTGAGAAGGTTGTATCAAGCAAGTCCATGGTTGAGAGGAATATAATAGAATCATGTTTCATTAAAAGCAGTTTTGAAAATAATATGAATATTTCTTTTGGTTTATATAAATTGGATTCTTTTATAATTAATAAAATTTGGGAAGAATTTAATGATAAATTGGACTAATCTTAATTCTTGGGAAGAGTTTCATGTCCTTTCTTGTTTTCCTCTTCACAGAGTCGTGAGATGTTACGCTACTGTGAGGTGTTGTCTTTGTTAGTGTGATGTGACTGTGAGGTGTAGTCTTGCCCCTTATATAAGTCCTCTTGTCATGGTTCCTTTTATAGTTCCTTGATAATGTGAGTAGTCACGAAAGCGCTTGGAATTCCTCTATTTTTTCATAGTGGTTGTCTTGCATATTTTGATATCACCTGATTACTGTGATCTTTTTGCTTATATATATATATATATATATATATATATATATATATATATATATATATATATATATATATTTTTTTTTTTTTAACACATCGGCCGATTCCCATCATTAACTCCATCACTGTCTTGCCAGAGGGGTACTTTACACTACAGTTATAAAACTGCAACATTAACACCCTTCCTTCAGAGTACAGGCACTGTACTTCCCGTCTCCAGGACTCAAGTCCGGCCTGCCGGTTTCCCTGAATCCCTTCATATATGTTACTTTGCTCACACTCCAACAGCACATCAAGTATTAAAAACCATTTGTCTCCATTCACTCCTATCAAATACGCTCACACATGCTTGCTTGAAGTCCAAGCCCCTCGCACACAAAACCTCATTTACCCCCTCCCTCCAACCTTTCCTAGGCCGACCCCTACCCCGCCTTCCCTCCACTACAGATTTATACACTCTCGAAGTCATTCTGTCTCGTTCCATTCTCTCTACATATCCGAACCACCTCAACAACCCCTCCTCAGCTCTCTGGATAATAGTTTTGGTAATACACACCTCCTCCTAATTTCCAAACTCCGAATTCTCTGCATTATATTCACACCACACATTGACATCAGACATGACATCTCCACTGCCTCCAGCCTTCTCCTCGTTGCAACATTCATCACCCATGCTTCACACCCATATAAGAGTGTTGGTATAACTATACTCTCATACATTCCCCTCTTTACTTCCATGGACAAAGTTCTTTGTCTCCACAGACTCCGAAGTGCACCACACACCCTTTTCCCCTCATCAATTCTGCTGACATGTCCACTCCCAAATATCTGAATACATTCACTTCCTCCATACTCTCTCCCTCCAATCTGATATCCAATCTTTCGTCACCTAATCTTTTTGTTATCCTCATCACCTTACTCTTTCCTATATTCACTTTCAATTTTCTTCTTTTACACACCTTACCAAATTCATCCACCAATCTTTGCAAATTCTCTTCAGAATCTACCAAAAGCACAGTGTCATCAGCAAAAAGCAACTGTGACAACTCCGATTAGGTAAAACGCGATTTTGGCTTAAATAGCAACGCTCATCATGCCATATAAGACAAGCGAAAATTTGTGTATGTGATATTTTCGCAAAAATCATTCTGAACCTAACGAAAAAAATATATTGCATTGTGTTTGTTTATTATTAAATTATTGTAAACGTATCTAAAATATATCTAATTGGATTAGGATAAATTAAATTGCGCTTGTTATAATAAGGTTAGATAAGTTTTCTAAGTTTCTTTTGGTGCAAAATTTTTTTTTACATTAACATTAATTAAAAAAATATATCTTTAAACGTATAAGAGAAAATTTTAGAAAAGACTTAATTTCATATGAGTTCTTGCTAAATGACCAGTTTTACCTATTAGGCATGACATATATATTTTATTTTTTTATTAACACATCGGCCGATTCCCACCAAGGCAGGGTGGCCCGAAAAAGAAAAACTTTCATCATCATTCACTCCTTCACTGTCTTGCCAGAAGGGTGCTTTACACTACAGTTATAAAACTGCAACATTTACACCCCTCCTTCAGAGTGCCGGCACTGTACTTCCCATCTCCAGAACTCAAGTCCGGCCTGCCGGTTTCCCTGAATCCCTTCATAAATGTTACTTTGCTCACACTCCAACAGCACGTCAAGTATTAAAAACCATATGCCTCCATTCACTCCTATCAAATACGCTCACACATGCTTGCTGGAAATCCAAGCCCTCGCACACAAAACTTCCTTTACCCCTCCTCCAACCTTTATATATATATATATATATATATATATATATATATATATATATATATATATATATATATATATATATATATATATATATATATATATATGTCGTGCCGATTAGGTAAAACTTGCGATTTTGGCTTAAATAGCAACGCTCATCTTGCCATATAAGACAAGTGAAAATTTGTGTATGCAATAATTTCACGAAAATCATTCTGAACATAACTAAAAATATATTTAATTGTGTTTGTTTATTATTAAATTAATGTTAACGTATCTAAAATATATTTAGTTGGGTTAGGCTAAATTAAATTGCGCTTGTTGTAATAAGGTTAGGTAGGTTTTCAATGTTTCTCTTGGTACAAAATTATAAATTCTTACATTAACATAAATGAAAAATATATCTTTAAACGTATAAGAAAATTTTAGAAAGGACTTAATTTTAGATGAGTTCTTGCTAAGAGACCAGTTTTACCTAATCGGCACGACATATATATATATATATATATATATATATATATATATATATATATATATATATATATATATATATATTGTACGATCTATAAAAATTTGAGTTTAGGCTAAATAAAGCTCACTTGCATATAAGACAAGTGAAAATTAGTATGCAGTAATTTCAAAATATTCTGACATAAGAATAAAAATATTTCATTTGTTTGTTATTATTAATTAATGTTAACTATCTAAAATATATTTAGTCTGGTTACTAAAATTAAATTCCTTATAGTTTAATAAGGTTAGTATTCAAGTTTCTCTTGGTACAATTATAATTTTACATTAAGCTAAATGAAAATTATATATTTTAAACGTATAAGAGAAATTTTGAAAGGACTTAATTTTAGATGAGTTCTAGCTAATTGACCATTTACCTAATCACGACTAATATATATATATATATATATATATATATTATATATAATAATAAAAATATAATGAAATATATTAATTTTTGTTAGGTTCTGAATAATTTTTTATGTAATTAGTTATTGCAATACACATAATTATTTGTACTTTATATAAGAAACTTTAAGACTTATTTATAGCCTGCAATACCAGTTTTACCTAATCGGCACGACAAATATATATGTCGTGCCGATTAGTAAAACTGGTCAATTAGCAAGAACTCATCTAAAATTAAGTCCTTTCTAAAATTTTCTCTTATACGTTTAAAGATATATTTTTTCAGTTATGTTAATGTAAAAATTATAATTTTGTACCAGAGAAACTTTGAAAACCTACCTAACCTTATTACAACAAGCGCAATTTAATTTAGCCTAACCCAACTAAATATATTTTAGATACGTTAACATTAATTTAATAATAAACAAACACAATGAAATATATTTTTTCGTTATGTTCAGAATGATTTTGGCGAAATTATTGCATACACAAATTTTCACTTATCTTATATGGCAAGAAGAGCGTTGCTATTTAAGCCAAAATCCAAGTTTTACATAATCGGCACGACATATATATATATATATATATATATATATATATATATATATATATATTTTTTTTTTTTTTTTTTTCAACAAGTCGGCCGTCTCCCACCGAGGCAGGGTGACCCAAAAGAAGAAAATCCCCAAAAGAAAAAACTTTCATCATCATTCAACACTTTCACCACACTCATACATAATCACTGTCTTTGCAGAGGAGCTCAGATACGACAGCTGAGAAAAGTCCCTCCCAGCTGTCACTATCTCAGACCCCTCCTTTAAAGTGCAGGCATTGTACTTCCCATTTCCAGGACTCAAGTCCAACTAAATCAATTAACTGGTTTCCTGAATCCCTTCACAAAATGTTACCCTGCTCACACTCCAACAGATCGTCATGTCCCAAAAACCATTCGTCTCCATTCCTCCTATCTAACACGCTCACACATGCTTGCTGAAGTCCAAGCCCTCGCCCACAAAACCTCCTTTACCCCTTCCTCCAACCTTTTCTAGGAGGACCCCTACCCGCCTTCCTTCCCTACAGATTTATACGCTCTCCAAGTCATTCTACTTTGATCCATTCTCTCTAAATGACCAAACCACCTCAACAACCCCTCTTCAGCCCTGTGACAAATACTTTTAGTAACTCCACACCTTCTCCTAATTTCCACATTCCGAATTTTCTGCATAATATTTACACCACACATTGCCCTTAGACAGGACATCTCCACTGCCTCCAGCCTCCTCCTCGCTGCAGCATTTGCAACCCATGCTTCACACCCATATAAGAGTGTTGGTACCACTATACTTTCGTACATTCCTTCTTTGCCTCCATGGATAACGTTTTTGTCTCCACAGATACCTCAATGCACCACTCACCTTTTTTCCTTCATCAATTCATCAATATATATATATATATATATATATATATATATATATATATATATATATTCTGTCTGTCTCTCTCTTCCCAGCTCTTTTCACTTTTGCCTCCACTCCCTCAGCTGCTGTCTAGGAACACCCTTCCTTCAGCCGTGGTTTCTCTTGCAGGATCCTGTTTCGCACTGTTTCTATCTTCAAGATCAGCTTGACTGGCCGTTTTCTCCGCTTCCCGTGTGTTAGTTACCATTTTGTCCAAGGCACATGTCGATTAGACACTAGGCCTGTTGTATGTATGTGTGTGTGTGTGTGTGTGTGTGTGTAACGAAACACTTCGAAATGCTTCGGCCCCGCCGAGAATTGAACCCGGGCCCTCCGTGCGTGAAGCACGGGGCGTGTGTGTGTACTGCTCGTTGAACTAGTACACCAAACAGGAGGAGAATGAAATTAACTTAGAGGCGTCCACACCACCATATGTCCTTGGGTAGCGAGTACAACATTCAGTCCTACTGGATGCGCTAATCTTAAGGATATTCTTCCTTGAAGCCTTTTTATCCACTTCTCCGAGGCTATGGGACCCACAATTTACACCAGAGGTGGACCCTATATATATTATATATATATATATATATATATATATATATATATATATATATATATATATATATATATATATATATATATATATATATATACAATATGATCACAGTAAACAGGTGATATGACAATATGCAAAACAACCACTGTGAAAAAGTAGCGAAATTCCAAGCGTCTCGTGACTTCTCACATTATCAAGGAACTATAAAAGACAAAACATCAACACGAAAGCATATAAAGGGTCAAGACTACACGTCACTACAACAAGACTTCACCTCACAGTCGCATGACAACGCCCGCTATTTTTTATTTTTTCACAGTGGTTATTTATATATATATATATATATATATATATATATATATATATATATATATATATATATATATATATATATATATATATATATATATATATATATATATATATATATATATATATTTATATATATATTATATAGTATTTATATTTCATCTAAATTTATTTTCTATTACATAAAATCAATGTGTGTGTTTGTTTCCGCTCACCTGTTTGTAGTTGCAGTTGTCGATTCACAGCTCCTGGCCACGCCTTTTTGCTGGTCGCTACTAGGTCAACTCTCTCTCCCTGCCCCATGAGCTTTATCGTACCTCATCTTAAAGCTATGTATGGATTCTGCCTCCACTTCATCACTGTCCAGATTGTCCCACGTTTTGACAACTCTATGACTGAAAAATATTTCCTAACATCCCAGTGATTCATCCCAGTTTTTATCTTCCAGTTGTGACCCCTCGTTGTTGTGTGTATGTGTGTATTACCAAACTTTCATTTCGGAACCCTTAATCCAGGTCTTCCCAAGGTTTGTGCCCAGGATACAGCAGGAATTACCTTTCAGGATCGTAACAGTGAGGCGCTCACAAAAATCGAAAAATGATAAAGCTTCCTTTAGGATACTTGGCTTCCGTAGTGAGTTTGTTACTCAGTGCTTTTAGGAATTTGGAAACGCATTTTCTCCACGAGACAAGAGCCTTCAGACCTATCTGAATGGAGTCCAGTGTAGATGGATATATTTAGTCACACACCATCTGCTTACCCTGTGGTAACCACGTTACCATGTGTCCAGGGTAACATGGTGGCTCCACCATGTGTCCAGGGTAACATGGTGGCTCCACCATGTGTCCAGGGTA
>WNWK01007783.1:20000-75000 GCA_009830355.1 Cherax destructor
TACCACCACTACCACTACCACCACCACCACTACCACCATCACCACTACCACCACTACCACCACCACTACCACCACCACCACCACTCCCACCACCACCACCACTACCACCACCACTACCACCACCACCACCACACCCACCACCACCACCACTACCACCACCACCACCACTACCACCACCACTACTACCACTACCACCACTCCACTCACCACCACCACTCCCATCACCACACCACCACTACCACCACCACTACCACCACCACCACCACTCCACCACCACCACCACTACCACCACCACTACCACCACCACCACCACTCCCACCACCACCACCACTACCACCACCACCACCACTCCCACCACCTCTGATATTGTATGATCACTAACATAGAAACTTCAACATAGCACTCAGGTTATTATGCTGTCTCTCTCTATATTCCTCACTAAAGTGACAATCAAATACAGGAGACAGAATGGCGATAATCAAATGAGACTTTACCAAAATATATGAAGTTGAAGTTTAACCTGAAGACTTCTATTACTTTTATTTCATGATATGAAGCCACGAATTCTATTAGCTTTATTGCGACCACTTACGGACTGTTGTCTTGGCTTTATCTACATTAAACTGCTTCTGCCATTCCTCCGACCACATCAACCTATCTAGGTCATTCTGTAGTTCTCTTGTGTCCTCATCAGAATATGTTTGACGGCCTATTATCTTATATCGCTATTTATTCACTCGTCTATGTCGTTTATGTATATTTTGAACAATAAATGTCCCAACACTGACTCCTGTGGAACACCACTTGTTACGGGTCCCAACTATGATTTCTCCCCATTTATGCACACTGTTGTCTATTGGTCAACCATTCCTCGATCTAGGAGATACTGTCTCCACCTATTTCGTCTGCTGCTACTTTAGTCAACAATCTTCTGTGTGGTACTCTATCGCATTCTTTGTTTTGATCTTCCTCTTCGAATACCTTTGTAAAAATATTAATAAATTTATAAGGCACGAACGACCCTTTGTAAAACTGTCCTGCGGTTCGTCGATTAAGTTATATTTTTGAAGGTGGTTTCGAATTTCGTCCTCAATCACTGATTTCTTGAACTTTCCAACAATTGAAGTTAGGCTGATTGGTCTGTAGTTTGAGACTAACGACATACCTCCCGATTTGTAAACAGATATCGCATTTGCCATTTTCCACTTATCTGATACGATACCCGCTTGTAATGATTTGTTGAAGAGACTAGCCAATGGTGTACTAAGTTCCTCCTTACATTCCTTTATAACCCTTGAAAATAAATCGTCAGTGTCTGCTGTTTCGTTCGGCTTTAACCTTTCTAATTGTTTGCTGTGACTAGCGACTTTGATTGTGCATAATTTATTTTCCTCCTGGGGGCCCTGTGCTAACCCTTCTAGTGTATAGAAATAAACCTATATGTAAGATTCTTATTATATAGGCATAATACAATAGCTGGAGCACTGGCCTGCTAATTTACGACTGGCTTCCCATAGGTACGAATCTTGCTCATCCTGCGAGTTGTTTACAATCATATTATGGCGGTTTCGAGAGTCAAGTTGGGTTAGCATAGGGCAGACTGGATTAGCTACTACTACGCACATTAGTTAAACTTTCAATGATAACATGTGGCAACGTGGTCGGCGAGGAAAATTAGGAAAGGTTCAAGTTTGAAAGGTTACCTTCGTGCTCCCATTAGATGACGGGGCTTACACAGGCTTCCATTTTCTTCAAATACTTATACAAATGATTGACCGTTTTCTTCACTCACTCATACTTAGCTATGCTACGTTGTTTTCTACACGCACCTGTTCTTATGAATGGAAGATCCCAAGTTCCAATTTAGGACGGCTGGAGACGAAGTTCATTTTTCCTTACACCTGTTGTCTCTGTTCACTCAACAGTAACCTTACACCTGTTGTCTCTGTTCACTTAACAGTAACCTTACACCTGTTGTCTCTGTTCACTTAACAGTAACCTTACACCTGTTGTCTCTGTTCACTTAACAGTAAGCTGGCACCTGTTGTCTCTGTTCACTTAACAGTAACCTTACACCTGTTGTCTCTATTCACTTAACAGTAACCTTACATCTGTTGTCTCTGTTCACTTAACAGTAACCTTACATCTGTTGTCTCTGTTCACTTAACAGTAACCTTACACCTGTTGTCTCTGTTCACTTAACAGTAACCTTACACCTGTTGTCTCTGTTCACTTAACAGTAACCTTACACCTATTGTCTCTGTTCATTAACAGTAACCTTACACCTGTTGTCTCTGTTCACTTAACAGTAACCTTACACCTGTTGTCTCTGTTCACTTAACAGTAACCTTACACCTGTTGTCTCTGTTCACTTAACAGTAACCTTACACCTGTTGTCTCTGTTCACTTAACAGTAACCTTACACCTGTTGTCTCTGTTCACTTAACAGTAACCTTACACCTGTTGTCTCTGTTCACTTAACAGTAACCTTACACCTATTGTCTCTGTTCACTTAACAGTAACCTTACACCTATTGTCCACGTTCACTTAACAGTAAGCTGGCACCTATTGTCCATGTTCACTTAACAGTAAGCTGGCACCTATTATCATGTTCCTTAACAGTAGTTTGACCTATTATCCATGTTCATAACAGTAAGCTGGCACCTATTATCCATGTTCACTTAACAGTAAGCTGGCACCTATTATCCATGTTCACTTAACAGTAAGCTGGCACCTATTATCCATGTTCACTTAACAGTAAGCTGGCACCTATTATCCATGTTCACTTAACAGTAAGCTGGCACCTATTATCCATGTTCACTTAACAGTAAGCTGGCACCTATTATCCATGTTCACTTAACAGTAACCTGGCACCTGTTGTTCCTGTTCACTTAACATTAAGCTTCTACCTTGTTGTCCATGTTCATTTAACAGTAACCTGGCACCTTTTGTCTCTGTTCACTTAACAGTAAGCTGGTACCTGTTGTCCATGTTCATTTAACAGTAACCTGGCACCTATTGTCTCTGTTCCTTAACAGTAAGCTGGTACCTGTTGTCCATGTTCATTTAACAGTAACCTGGCACCTGTTGTCACTGTTCCTTTAACACTAAGTACCTACATGAGTAACATTTATACAGAGTCAGGAGACATTTGTACAGCGTCAGGAAATACTTCTACACTGTCAGGATACCATTGTACAACGTCAAGAGACTTGTACCCATGCCTGTATGGGCATGGGATAATAATAATAATAATAATAATAATAATAATAATAATAATAATAATAATAATAATAATAATAATAATAATAATAATAATAATAGTAATACTACTACTACTACTACTACTACTACTACTACTACTACTACTACTAATAATAATAATAATAATAATATCTTTATTTCTACAAGTACATGTACAAGATATACAGACAATAGCTGACATCAATGACATACTACTATATAGAAAGCCGCTTGTTTTGCAGAGCATTTCGGGCAAATTAGGTCAGTTTTGTCCCAGGATGCGACCTACACCAGTCCACTAACTCCAAGGTACCCATTTTACTGATGGGTGAACATAGACAACCGGTATAAAGAAACACGCCCAATGTTTCTACCCTCGCTGGGAATCGAACCCGGACCCTCGCCGTGTGAAGCGAGAGATTTAGCTACCAGGCCACGGGGCACCGTAATAGTGCACAAAGCATGTAGGATGGCCTGGTTTAGCATGAGACGGAATATCACTAGTGGGATGGCCTGGCTTGGAATCAAAAGCTGTATATCCCACATGAGACGGTCTGGCTTGCAATGGGATGGCTTGTTTTTCTCGCGGGATAGCCTTGCTTGGCACAAGACTGGCGTACACTTAATACTAGCCAGCGTGGGTAAATCCGGTATGGGTGGTAAGTGAAACGGGCAGTGCGGTGGGCAGCGTGTGGCTGCGTGGGCAGCACATCAGCTGCTGCGTGGTCAGCATCGCCTGCAAGCTTAAGTCAAGGTCGCATGCCTCAAATAAGTAGGTCATTCGGTTCGTTGTCTGCGTAGGAATACCTTCTGGCTTCACTCTTGTTTTTTTTTGTATGTGTATGTGTGTGTGTGTGTGTGTGTGAGTGTATGTGTGTGTGTGTGTGAGTGTGGTTCTGCCACAGGGAGGAGGCGACACATTGGCGCCTGTGCTCCAGCCTTGAACTAGTGAGACCCGGAGGCGTGTAGAAGCAGACGCTGCCCAGGTGTGTACTCACCTAGTTGTACTCACCTAGTTGTGGTTGCAGGGGTTGAGTGTGTGTGTGTGATAGAGCCCGCCGCCGCCACCGGCCTGGGATTTATTTGCTCTCACATCCAGGGAGGAATGGCCGGCTGTTGAACCCCCTCCATCTCTGCCTCCTCCTCTCTTGTTCCCTTACTTAATTCGCGTTTGCTAGTGAGGTAACTTAAGTACTTACACAGAGACGTGCGCGCGCGCGCGCTGTGTGTGTGTGTGTGTGTGTGTGTGTGTGTGTGTGTGTGTGTGTGTGAAGGGGAAATTGTCTATACAACTGCAGAGAGAAACTTTCGTTCCCTAATAAGGAAAGGCTATGGGATCCACAAGTCTCACCCGGGTGTTAAAATAATGAACGTCCAGGGCGGAGTACTGAGGCGTAGACAAGTTATTACTTACTGCTCTTATAACTCGTGAGTGTGTGTGTGTGTACTCACCTAATTGTGCTTGCAGGGGTCGATTCACAGCTCCTGCCCCCTGTGTGCGCGTGTGTGTGTGTATATGTGTGAGTCTCAGCTCTTATCACCAGCCTTTCTTTCTTGAAGAATTTCTCACTTCTTGGGCAGTGCGGGCGAAACGTTTCGGAAACAGAGATACCTAACTGTAGCACCATGTATCTACTTGACGGTTCTGTATTCAATCATTGCAAGGCTGAGTAGAAGTCAAAATGCTCAAAAGTAGATCATATCTTTGGGTCAGAAGTCAAGGTCACAGTTGAGGCGTGTAAAACAAAGACACAACTTAAGGCCAAAGGTCAAGGTCATAGTTGAGGCGTGTAAAACAAAGACACAACTTAAGGCCAAAGGTCAAGGTCATAGTTGAGGCGTGTAAAACAAAGACACAACTTAAGGCTAAAGGTCAAGGTCATAGTTGAGGCGTGTAAAACAAAGACACAACTTAAGGTCAAGGTCATAGTTGAGGCGTGTAAAACAAAGACACAACTTAAGGCCAAAGGTCAAGGTCATAGTTGAGGCGTGTAAAACAAAGACACAGCTTAAGCTCAAAGGTCAAGGTCATAGTTGAGGCGTGTAAAACAAAGACACAGCTTAAGGTCAAAGGTCAAGGTCACAGTTGAGGCCTAAGAAACGAAGTAACAGCTTAATTAAGGTCGAAAGTCAAGGTCAAGATTGAAGTGAATAAAACCAAGCCACAGCCTAAGGTCAAAGGTCACTGCCACTGCAGTGTATACGTAGCTAGCTTTAAAATATGTGAATTCATGTTCATATAATCGACCTTACGGATAAAAAAAAAACTCTTAAATTATCTGTTAGGGGCTGTTGCTTGTTAATTCCTGTTGACTGCTGTCTGTTACGGGCTGCTGCTTGTTAATTCCTGTTGACTGCTATCTGTTAGGGGGTGTTTCTTGTTATTACCTGTTGACTGCTTTCTGTTAGGGGCTGTTGCTTGTTAATTCCTGTTGACTGCTGTCTGTTAGGGGCTGGTTCTTGTTAATACCTGTTGACTGCTGTCTGTTAGGGGCTGTTGCTTGTTAATTCCCGTTGACTGCTGTCTGTTAGGGGCTGTTGCTTGTTAATACCTGTTGTCAGCTGTCTGTTAGGGGCTGTTGATTGTTAATACCTGTTGACTGCTGTCTGTTATTGGCTGTTGCTTGTTAATTCCTGTTGACAGCTGTCTGTTAGGGGCTGTTGCTTGTTAATACCTGTTGACTGATGTCTGTTAGGGGCTGTTGCTTGTTAATACCTGTTTACTGCTGTTTGTTAGGGGATGTTTCTTGTTAATACCTGTTGACGGCTGTCTGTTAGGGGCTGTTGCTTGTTAATACCTGTTGACTGCTGTCTGGTAGGGGCTGTTGCTTGTTAATACCTGATAACTGCTGTCTGTTAGGGCTGTTGCTTGTTAATACGTGTTGACTGCTGTCTGTTAGGAGCTGTTGCTTGTTAATTCCTGTTGACTGCTATCTGTTAGGGGCTGTTTCTTGTTAATACCTGTTGACTGCTGTCTGTTAGAGGCTGTTGCTTGTTAATACCTGTTGATTGCTGTCTGTCAGGGGCTGTTGCTTGTTAATACCTATTGACTGCTGTTTGTTAGGGGCTGTTGCTTGTTAATTCCCGTTGACTGCTGTCTGTTAGGGGCTGTTGCTTGTTAATACCTGTTGACAGCTGTCTGTTAGGTGCTGTTGATTGTTAATACCTGTTGACAGCTGTCTGTTAGGGGCTGTTCCTTGTTAATTCCTGTTGACTGCTGTCTGTTAGGGGCTGTTGCTTGTTAATACCTGTTGACTGCTGTCTGTTAGGGGCTGTTGCTTGTTAATACCTGTTTACTGCTGTTTGTTAGGGGCTGTTTATTGTTAATACCTGTTGACGGCTGTCTGTTAGGGGCTGTTGCTTGTTAATACCTGTTGACTGCTGTCTGGTAGGGGCTGTTGCTTGTTAATACCTGATGACTGCTGTGTGTTAGAGGCTGTTGCTTGTTAATACCTGTTGATTGCTGTCTGTTACGGACTGTTGCTTGTTAATACGTGTTGACTGCTGTCTGTTAGGAGCTGTTGCTTTTTAATTCCTGTTGACTGCTATCTGTTAGGGGCTGTTTCTTGTTAATTACTGTTGACTGTTGTCTGTTACTTGTTAATACCTGCTGACTACTGTCTGTTATAGGCTGTTTTTTGTTAATACCTGTTGACTCCTGCCTGTTAGGAGCTATTGCTTGTTAATATCTGTTGACTGCTGTCCGATAGGGGCTGTTGCTTGTTGTGTAATTCCTGTTGACTGCTGATTGTTAGGGGCTGTTGCTTGTAAATTCCTGTTGACTGCTGTCTGTTAGGGGCTGTTTCTTTTTAATACCTGTTGACTGCTTTCTGTTAGGGGCTGTTGCTTGTTAATACCTGTTGACTGCTGTCTGTTAGGGGCTGTTCCTTGTTAATACCTATTGACTGCTGTCTGTTAGGGGCTGTTGCTTGTTAATTCCTGTTGACTGCTGTCTGTTAGGGGCTGTTGCTTGTTAATACCTGTTGACTGCTGTCTCTTAGGGGCTGTTGCTTGTTAATACCTGTTGACTGCTGTCTGTTAGGGGCTGTTTTTGTTAATACCTGATGACTGCTGTCTGTTAGGGGCTGTTGCTTGTTAATACCTGTTGACCTCTGTTTGTTAGGGGCTGTTGCTTGTTAATACCTGTTGACTGCTGTCTGTTAGGGGATGTTCCTTGTTTATACCTGTTGACTGCTGTCTGTTAGGGGCTGTTGCTTGTTAATTCCTGTTGACTGCTGTCTGTTAGGGGCTGTTGCTTATAAATACCTGTTGACTGCTGTCTGTTAGGGGCTGTTGCTT
The DNA here is from genome assembly GCA_009830355.1 of Cherax destructor. Taxonomy (NCBI): domain Eukaryota; kingdom Metazoa; phylum Arthropoda; class Malacostraca; order Decapoda; family Parastacidae; genus Cherax; species Cherax destructor. The sequence goes on from WNWK01007783.1 coordinate 27,543, forward strand.
GTTAATTCCTGTTGACTGCTGTCTGTTTGGGGCTGTTGCTTGTTAATTCCTGTTGACAGCTGTCTGTTAGGGGCTGTTGCTTGTTAATTCCTGTTGACTGCTGTCTTTTAGGGGCTGCTGCTGGTTAATACCTGTTGACTGCTGTCTATCAGTTACTGTTGCTTGTTAATTCCTGTTCACTGCTGTTTGTTAGGGGCTGTTGCTTGTTAATACCTGTTGACTACTGTCTGTTAGGGGCTGTTGCTTGTTAATACCTGTTGACTGCTGTCTGTTAGGGGCTTTTGCTTGTTAATACCTGTTGACTCTTGTCTGTTATTGGCTGTTGCTTGTTAATACCTGTTGACTGCTGTCTGTTAGGTGCTGTTGCTTGTTAATACCTGTTGACTGCTGTATGTTAGGGGCTGTTACTTGTTAATACCTATTGACTGCTGTCTGTTATGGGCTGTTGCTTGTTAATACCTGTTGACTGCTGTCTGTTAGGTGCTGTTGCTTGTTAATACCTGTTGACTTCTGTCTGTTAGGGGTTGTTGCTTGTTAATTCCTGTTGAGTGCTGTCTGTTAAGGGCTGTTGCTTGTTAATTCCTGTTGACTCCTGTCTGTTAGGCGCTGTTGTTTGTTAATACCTGTTGACTTCTGTCTGTTAGGGGTTGTTGCTTGTTAATTCCTGTTGACTGCTGTCTGTTAGGCGCTGTTGTTTGTTAATTCCTGTTGACTGCTGTCTATTTCAGATGTTGATGATAGTGAGCATGATTATAATAGTTATAGTGGTTGAGGCTGTGATGATGATCATCATAATGATCATCATCATAATGATCATTATCATAATGATAATGATAGTGTTTACGGTGCTAAATGCTGCCACTCGCTTCCAGGAACTGATATTCTCCGAAGCCTTACAACGGTACAAGGAGAAAGAGGAGAAGGAGGAGCTGGAGGAGGAGAAGCTGGAGGAGGAGGAGCTGGAGGAGGAGGAGCTTGAGGAGGAGGAGCTGGAGGAGGAGGAGCTGGAGGAGGAGGAGCTGGAGGAGGAGCTGGAAGAGGAGCTGGAAGAGGAGGAGGAGGGCTAGAAGAGGAGGAGCTGGAGTAGAAGGAGGAACTGGAGGAGGAGTTGGAAGATTAGGAGCTGGAGGAGGAGGAGGAAGAGGAGGTATCGACTAAATACTCTCAACGTGGGTAAGTTCCAAGCATGAGGGTGAGTCTTCCCTGGGTATCTGGGTATCAGTGCCCCCGTAAATACCAGTTACACCTCACTCACTACGGGATACCACGGCAGTATCCCCCGTCTCCAGTATCTCCAACACTTCTTTCCCCCACACTATCCCACTAGTACCAAAACCACCAAACACTCGTCTTATTCATGTATGCAGATTACCACCACCTACTAGACCAGTAACAGTTATCATCACCTACCAGACCAGTAACAATTATCATCACCTACCAGACCAGTAACAATTATCATCACCTACCAGACCAGTAACAATTATCATCACCTACCAGACCAGTAACAATTATCATCACCTACCAGACCAGTAACAATTATCATCACCTACCAGACCAGTAACAATTATCATCACCTACCAGACCAATAACAGTTATCATCACCTACCAGACCAATAACAGTTATCATCACCTACCAGACCAATAACAATTATCATCACCTACCAGACCAATAACAATTATCATCACCTACCAGACCAATAACAATTATCATCACCTACCAGACCAATAACAATTATCATCACCTACCAGACCAATAACAATTACCACCTACCAGACGAGTAACAATTATCATCACCTACAAGACCAATAACAATTATCATCACCTACCAGACAAATAACAATTATCATCACCTACAAGACCAATAACAATTATTATCACCTACCAGACCAATAACAATTATCATCACCTACCAGACCATTAACAATTATCATCACCTACCAGACCAATAACAATTATTATCACCTACCAGACCAATAACAATTACCACCTACCAGACCAGTAACAATTATCATCACCTACAAGACCAATAACAATTATCATCACCTACCAGACCAATAACAATTATCATCACCTACCAGACCAATAACAATTATTATCACCTACCAGACCAATAACAATTATCATCACCTACCAGACCAATAACAATTATCATCACCTACCAGACCAATAACAATTATTATCACCTACCAGACCAATAACAATTATCATCACCTACCAGACCAATAACAATTACCACCTACCAGACCAGTAACAATTATCATCACCTACAAGACCAATAACAATTATCATCACCTACCAGACCAATAACAATTATCATCACCTACCAGACCAATAACAATTATCATCACCTACCAGACCAATAACAATTATCATCACCTACCAGACCAATAACAATTATCATCACCTACCAGACCAATAACAATTATCATCACCTACCAGACCAATAACAATTATCATCACCTACCAGACCAATAACAATTATCATCACCTACCAGACCAATAACAATTATCATCACCTACTAGACCAATAACAATTATCATCACCTACCAGACCAATAACAATTATCATCACCTACCAGACCAATAACAATTATCATCACCTACCAGAACAATAACAATTATCATCACCTACCAGACCAATAACAATTATCATCACCTACCAGACCAATAACAATTATCATCACCTACCAGACCAACAACAATTACCACTTACCAGACCAATAACAGTTACCGTCTACCAGACCAATAACAGTTACCACCTACCAGACCAATAGCAATTGGAGCCTAAGACAGATGTTGAAAATTTGAAACCGATCGGAAGAGGCATTCTAAAATAATAGAACTGTAATTTAAAGCAAAAATGAATAAAAAAAAAAACTCAACCTCAAACAATAGGTATTGTGGAGTGAGCCTCTGTGAAGGTATACCTTCAGAGTGCAGTGAGCCTCTGTGAAGGTATACCTTCAGAGCGCAGTGAGCCTCGGTGAAGGTATACCTTCAGAGCGCAGTGAGCCTCGGTGAAGGTATACCTTCAGAGTGCAGTGAGCCTCGGTGAAGGTATACCTTCAGAGCGCAGTAAGCCTCTGTGAAATTATACCTTCAGAGCGCAGTGAGCCTCGGTGAAGGTATACCTTCAGAGCGCAGTGAGCCTCGGTGAAGGTATACCTTCAGAGTGCAGTGAGCCTCGGTGAAGGTATACCTTCAGAGCGCAGTGAGCCTCGGTGAAGGTATACCTTCAGAGCGCAGTGAGCCTCGGTGAAGGTATACCTTCAGAGCGCAGTGAGCCTCGGTGAAGGTATACCTTCAGAGCGCAGTGAGCCTCGGTGAAGGTATACCTTCAGAGTGCAGTGAGCCTCGGTGAAGGTATACCTTCAGAGCGCAGTGAGCCTCGGTGAAGGTATACCTTCAGAGCGCAGTGAGCCTCGGTGAAGGTATACCTTCAGAGCGCAGTGAGCCTCGGTGAAGGTATACCTTCAGAGCGCAGTGAGCCTCGGTGAAGGTATACCTTCAGAGCGCAGTGAGCCTCGGTGAAGGTATACCTTCAGAGCGCAGTGAGCCTCGGTGAAGGTATACCTTCAGAGCGCAGTGAGCCTCAGTGAAGGTATACCTTCAGCGCGCAGTGAGCCTCGGTGAAGGTATACCTTCAGAGCGCAGTGAGCCTCGGTGAAGGTATACCTTCAGAGTGCAGTGAGCCTCGGTGAAAGGTATATCTTCAGAGCGCAGTGAGCCTCGGTGAAGGTATACCTTCAGAGCGCAGTGAGCCTCGGTGAAGGTATACCTTCAGAGCGCAGTGAGCCTCGGTGAAGGTATACCTTCAGAGCGCAGTGAGCCTCGGTGAAGGTATACCTTCAGAGCGCAGTGAGCCTCGGTGAAGGTATACCTTCAGAGTGCAGTGAGCCTCGGTGAAGGTATACCTTCAGAGCGCAGTGAGCCTCGGTGAAGGTATACCTTCAGAGCGCAGTGAGCCTCGGTGAAGGTATACCTTCAGAGTGCAGTGAGCCTCGGTGAAGGTATACCTTCAGAGCGCAGTGAGCCTCGGTGAAGGTATACCTTCAGAGTGCAGTGAGCCTCGGTGAAGGTATACCTTCAGAGCGCAGTGAGCCTCGGTGAAGGTATACCTTCAGAGCGCAGTGAGCCTCGGTGAAGGTATACCTTCAGAGCGCAGTGAGCCTCGGTGAAGGTATACCTTCAGAGCGCAGTGAGCCTCTGTGAAGGTATACCTTCAGAGCGCAGTGAGCCTCGGTAAAGGTATACCTTCAGAGCGCAGTGAGCCTCGTGAAGGTATACCTTCAGAGCGCAGTGAGCCTCGGTGAAGGTATACCTTCAGAGTGCAGTGAGCCTCGGTGAAGGTATACCTTCAGAGCGCAGTGAGCCTCGGTGAAGGTATACCTTCAGAGTGCAGTGAGCCTCTGTGAAGGTATACCTTCAGAGCGCAGTGAGCCTCGGTGAAGGTATACCTTTAGAGCGCAGTGAGCCTCGGTGAAGGTATACCTTCAGAGCGCAGTGAGCCTCGGTGAAGGTATACCTTCAGAGCGCAGTGAGCCTCGGTGAAGGTATACCTTCAGAGAGCAGTGAGCCTCGGTGAAGGTATACCTTCAGAGCGCAGTGAGCCTCGGTGAAGGTATACCTTCAGAGTGCAGTGAGCCTCGGTGAAGGTATACCTTCAGAGCGCAGTGAGCCTCGGTGAAGGTATACCTTCAGAGCGCAGTGAGCCTCGGTGAAGGTATACCTTCAGAGCGCAGTGAGCCTCGGTGAAGGTATACCTTCAGAGCGCAGTGAGCCTCTGTGAAGGTATACCTTCAGAGCGCAGTGAGCCTCGGTAAAGGTATACCTTCAGAGCGCAGTGAGCCTCTGTGAAGGTATACCTTCAGAGCGCAGTGAGCCTCGGTGAAGGTATACCTTCAGAGTGCAGTGAGCCTCGGTGAAGGTATACCTTCAGAGCGCAGTGAGCCTCGGTGAAGGTATACCTTCAGAGTGCAGTGAGCCTCTGTGAAGGTATACCTTCAGAGCGCAGTGAGCCTCGGTGAAGGTATACCTTTAGAGCGCAGTGAGCCTCTGTGAAGGTATACCTTCAGAGTGCAGTGAGCCTCTGTGAAGGTATACCTTCAGAGCGCAGTGAGCCTCTGTGAAGGTATACCTTCAGAGCGCAGTGAGCCTCGGTGAAGGTATACCTTCAGAGCGCAGTGAGCCTCCGTGAAGGTATACCTTCAGAGCGCAGTGAGCCTCTGTGAAGGTATACTTTCAGAGTGCAGTGAGCCTCGGTGAAGGTATACCTTCAGAGTGCAGTGAGCCTCTGTGAAGGTATACCTTCAGAGCGCAGTGAGCCTCTGTGAAGGTATACCTTCAGAGCGCAGTGAGCCTCGGTGAAGGTATACCTTCAGAGTGCAGTGAGCCTCTGTGAAGGTATACCTTCAGAGTGCAGTGAGCCTCTGTGAAGGTATACCTTCAGAGCGCAGTGAGCCTCTGTGAAGGTATACCTTCAGAGCGCAGTGAGCCTCGGTGAAGGTATACCTTCAGAGCGCAGTGAGCCTCTGTGAAGGTATACCTTCAGAGTGCAGTGAGCCTCAGTGAAGGTATACCTTCAGAGTGCAGTGAGCCTCTGTGAAGGTATACCTTCAGAGTGCAGTGAGCCTCAGTGAAGGTATACCTTCAGAGTGCAGTGAGCCTCGGTGAAGGTATACCTTCAGAGTGCAGTGAGCCTTTGTGAAGGTATACCTTCAGAGCGCAGTGAGCCTCTGTGAAGGTATACCTTCAGAGCGCAGTGAGCCTCGGTGAAGGTATACCTTCAGAGTTCAGTGAGCCTCAGTGAAGGTATACCTTCAGAGCGCAGTGAGCCTCGGTGAAGGTATACCTTCAGAGTGCAGTGAGCCTCTGTGAAGGTATACCTTCAGAGTGCAGTGAGCCTCGGTGAAGGTATACCTTCAGAGCGCAGTGAGCCTCGGTGAAGGTATACCTTCAGAGTGCAGTGAGCCTCGGTGAAGGTATACCTTCAGAGCGCAGTGAGCCTCGGTGAAGGTATACCTTCAGAGCGCAGTGAGCCTCGGTGAAGGTATACCTTCAGAGCGCAGTGTGCCTCTGTGAAGATATACCTTCACAGTGCAGTGAGCCTCGGTGAAGGTATACCTTCAGAGTGCAGTGAGCCTCGGTGAAGGTATACCTTCAGAGTGCAGTGAGCCTCGGTGAAGGTATACCTTCAGAGTGCAGTGAGCCTCGGTGAAGGTATACCTTCACAGCGCAGTTAGCCTCGGTGAAGGTATACCTTCAGAGCGCAGTGAGCCTCGGTGAAGGTATACCTTCAGAGCGCAGTGAGCCTCTGTGAAGGTATACCTTCAGAGTGCAGTGAGCCTCGGTGAAGGTATACCTTCAGAGCGCAGTGAGCCTCGGTGAAGGTATACCTTCAGAGCGCAGTGAGCCTCGGTGAAGGTATACCTTCAGAGCGCAGTGAGCCTCGGTGAAGGTATACCTTCAGAGTGCAGTGAGCCTCTGTGAAGGTATACCTTCAGAGCGCAGTGAGCCTCGGTGAAGGTATACTTTCAGAGTGCAGTGAGCCTCGGTGAAGGTATACCTTCAGAGTGCAGTGAGTGTCTGTGATATTCTAAGTGTCTTCAAGGGTGAGTTTTTGATGAGAGTTTGTTCTTCAAGGGTGAGTCTTCGAGTTTGTTCTTCAAGGGTGAGTCTTCGAGTTTGTTCTTCAAGGGTGAGTCTTCGAGTTTGTTCTTCAAGGGTGAGTCTTCGAGAGTTTGTTCTTCAAGGATGAGTCTTCGAGAGTTTGTTCTTCAAGGGTGAGTCTTCGAGAGTTTGTTCTTCAAGGGTGAGTCTTCGAGAGTTTGTTCTTCAAGGGTGAGTCTTCGAGAGTTTGTTCTTCAAGGGTGAGTCTTCGAGAGTTTGTTCTTCAAGGATGAGTCTTCGAGAGTTTGTTCTTCAAGGATGAGTCTTCGAGAGTTTGTTCTTCAAGGGTGAGTCTTCGAGAGTTTGTTCTTCAAGGGTGAGTCTTCGAGAGTTTGTTCTTCAAGGGTGAGTCTTCGAGAGTTTGTTCTTCAAGGGTGAGTCTTCGAGAGTTTGTTCTTCAAGGATGAGTCTTCGAGAGTTTGTTCTTCAAGGATGAGTCTTCGAGAGTTTGTTCTTCAAGGTGAGTCTTCGAGAGTTTGTTCTTCAAGGGTGAGTCTTCGAGAGTTTGTTCTTCAAGGGTGAGTCTTCGAGAGTTTGTTCTTCAAGGGTGAGTCTGAGAGTTTGTTCTTCTGAGGTGAATATCAGATTTGTTCTTCAAACTCAGACTCGCCATACTCAACTTTTTCTTCAACGTGATCATCAATTGTTCTTCAACGTCAGTACTATCAAGTTCCTCAATAGATCAACTCATAATCAACCTCATGATAACTCATACATCAACCTCATACATCAACCTCATACATCAACCTCATACATCAACCTCATACATCAACCTCATACATCAACCTCATACATCAACCTCATACATCAACCTCATACATCAACCTCTTTTATCAACCTCATACATCAACCCTACATCAACCTCATCCAAGCTTACATCAACTCATCATCAACAATCAACCTCAATCAACCTCACTCAACCTCATCGTCAAACTTCAACCAACCTCAAATCAACCTCACAGTCACTCTCAGGCTTAACACTCTCTAACTCAAGCTTATCATAGTCCAACATCCAGGTCAACCTCGATAGTGTCATCTCACTGCTTACTCTCCTGTCAAATTCAACGCTTTTCAGACGTCAGAGGTAGCTGCGTTACTCATGCGCTTGTACAGTCATCTAAAGTTTGTGTTCCTCAGTGTAAGTCGAGTCATGCTCCTGTGCCGCTTTACTGTTGTTAGGTTTTGTGTCCTGTCAGAGTGTGTTGTGTGTGTGTGTGTATGTGTGTGTGTATTGTGTGTGTGTGTGTTCCCTTCTGACAACTTGTGTGTGTGTGTGTGTGTGTGTGTGTGTGTGTGTGTGTGTGTGTGTGTGTGTGTGTGTGTGTGTGTGTGTGTGTGTGTGTGTGTGTGTGTGTGTGTGTGTGTGTGTGTGTGTGTGTGTGTGTGTGTGTCCCTTGTTCGCTGTGTGTGAGTGTGTTGTGTGTGTTGTGTGTCTCTGTGTGCTTGTGGTTTTTTGTTCTGCTCTGTGTGTGTGTGTGTGTGTGTGTGTGTGTGTGTGTGTTGTGTGTGTGTGTGTGTGTGTGTGTGTGTGTGTGTGTGTGTGTGTGTGTGTGTGTGTGTGTGTGTGTGTGTGTGTGTGTGTGTGTGTGTGTGTGTGTGTGTGTGTGGTGGTGTGTGTGTGTGTGTGTGTGTGTGTGTGTGTGTGTGTGTGTGTGTGTGTGTGTGTGTGTGTGTGTGTGTGTGTGTGTGTGTGTGTGTGTGTTGTGTGTGTGTGTGTGTGTGTGTGTGTGTGTGTGTGTGTGTGTGTGTGTGTGTGTGTGTGTGTGTGTGTGTGTGTGTGTGTGTGTGTGTGTGTGTGTGGTGTGTGTGTGTGTGTGTGTGTGTGTGTGTGTGTGTGTGTGTGTGTGTGTGTGTGTGTGTGTGTGTGTGTGTGTGTGTGTGTGTGTGTGTGTGTGTGTGTGTGGTGTGTGTGGTGTGTGTGTGTGTGTGTGTGTGTGTGTGGTGTGGTGTGTGTGTGTGTGTGTGTGTGTGTGTGTGTGTGTGTGGTGGTGTGTGTGTGTGTGTGTGTGTGTGTGTGTGTGTGTGTGTGTGTGTGTGTGTGTGTGTGTGTGTGTGTGGTGTGTGTGTGTGTGTGTGTGTGTGGTGTGTGTGTGTGTGTGTGTGTGTGGTGTGTGTGGTGTGTGTGTGTGTGTGTGTGTGTGTGTGTGTGTGTGGTGTGTGTGTGTGTGTGTGTGTGTGTGTGTGTGTGTGTGTGTGTGTGTGTGTGTGTGTGTGTGTGTGTGTGTGTGTATGTGTGTGTGTACTCATCTCTATGTGGTTGCAGGGGTTAATTCACAGCTCCTGGCTTTGCCTCTTCGCTGGTCGCTAGTAGGTTCACTCTCTCCCTGCTACATGAGCTTTATCGTACCTCTTCTTAAAGCTACGTATTGATCCTGCCTCTACTGCTTCACTCTCCAGATTGTTACGTTTCCTGAAAACTCTAAAGCTGAAGAAATACTTCCTAACATCCACATGACTATACTGAGTTTACATCCACCAACTGTGCCCTTCTAGTTCTATTTTCCATCTCTGAAACATTCTGTCTCTATTCACCTTGTCAATTCCTCTCATTATTTTGTATGTCGTTGTCATATCTCCCCTTGTCCTCCTGTCCTCCAGGTTGAGCTCCCATAATCTCTCCTGACGGGGCATACTTCTTAGCACCGGGATCAGTCTCGTTGCAAATCTTTGCACTTTCTCTAGTTTATTGATATGTCTGACCAGGTGTGGGTTCCATACTGGTGCTGTGTACTCCAGTATGGTTCTGACGTACCCGGTATACAGTGTCGTGAATGACTCCATACTGTGTGTACTCACCTAGTTGTACTCACCTAGTTGTACTCACCTAGTTGTGGTTGCAGGGGTCGAGTCATAGCTCCTGGTCCCGCCTCTTCACTGGTGTGTGTGTGCGTGTGTGTGTGTGTGTACTCACCTATATGTGGTTGCAGGAGTCGATTCATAGCTCCTGGTCCCGCCTCTTCACTGGTTGATACTAATTCACTCTCCCTGCTCCATGAGCTTTATCATACCTTTTCTTAAAGCTATATATATGGAACTTGCTTCCACTACTTCACTCTCCAGATTATTCCACTATGACTCATCTGGGTTTGCAGCTTCCAATTGTGGCCCCTTGTACCTGTATCCCATCTCTGAAATATTCAAGCGATGTCCACCTTGTCAATTCCTTTCAGTATTTTTTATGTTGTTATCATGTCATTCCTATCCCTCCTGTCCTCCAGTGTCGTCAGGTTGATTTACCGTAAGCTCTCCTCGTAGGATATACCCCTTAGCTCCGGGACTAGTCTTGTTGCAATCCTTTGTATTTTCTCTAATTTCTTGATGTGTTTGACTAGATGTGGGTTCCATATTGGTGCTGCATACTCCAGTATGGTTTTGACGTACATATCGTACAGTGCCGTTGATATGCGGCCCAGGAAATGCTTTCAGTATGAAGCTCATCCCATGAGTGAGTGTTACAGCCTCTGACCTCTTGGGCTGTACTCCGTCTGCGGTCTCCTTTGTCCTTCCCCAAGCTTCATAACTTTGCACTTGCTGGGGTTAAACTCCAGGAGCCATTTGTCGGACCAGGCTTGAAGCCTGTCCAGATTCCTTTGTAGGCTTACCTGATCCTCGTCCGCTTGTATTCTCCTCATTAGTTTCACATCGTCTGCAAACAGGAACATCTCTGACTCTATCCCTTCCGTCATGTCATTCACATATACAAGAAACAGCACCGGACCTAGGACTGACCCTTGTGGAACCCCACTCGACACATGCACCCACTCTGATGCTTCGTCTCGTACCGACACACATTGTTTCCTTCCTGTCAGGTATTCCCTGATCCACTGCAGTACTTTTCCTCCTATTCCAGCTTCTCCTATAGTTGTTCAACCTAGTTGTACTGTGTCAAAAGCCTTCTTACAGTCCAAGAAGATGCAGTCTACCCATCCCTCTCTCTCCTGTCTTACTTCTGTTACCTTGTCATAGAACTCCAATAGGTTCGTGATACAGGATTTTCCTTCCCTGAAGCCGTGTTGGTTATCATGTATTAGTCCATTCCGTTCTAGGTGCTCCACCACTCTTTTTCTGATAATCTTCTCCATAACTTTAAATACAATACATGTCAGTGACACTGGTCTGTAATTTAGTGCAGCCTGTCTGTCTCCCTTCTTAAAAATCGGGACAACATTCGCTGTTTTCCACACCTCAAGCAGTTGCTCTGTTTCGATAGATTTATTGAAGATTGTTGATAGTGGTACACACAGTGCATCTGCTCCCTCTCTCAGGACCCAGGGAAAGATAATATCTGGGCCCACTTTCCCTCTATTTCTGCGTGCTCATCTAGTTTGTAAACCAGCCTCTTCCATATGTCCTAGTGTTTGCTCACGTGTTTGTGTCAACCAACTTGTCGGTATTTATTACCAAGGGTTATACCACACTCTTGATCTGCCCATTGCTCTCGGGTGACCACTGACGGACACAAACTGAGCCGTGATTAGCGGATGGAGAATCGGGTCTCCATCACTCATTGTTCGAATGACCCACATAAATTTAGCACTTCAAGAAATACAATGCAATCACCATTACTCCTTGAGCTCCTACTTGAACCACCACCTAACGCTGCATTAGGGAGCAACGTTAGGTTAAGAAACATGGACCACGCTCCCACCCTCTATCACATGTGACTACCGTCAGCTTCTCGCAGAAATATAGTTGCTTTGTGAAGCATGAATCTCTTATCTGGAAGCTCTTGTTGGTTTTAAAGACGAGCCGGCTAGCCTTCTCTCCCGTTATTCAGGTAATATCTGTTTACTTTTTTTAATCAGTATCTTCTGTAAAACCCTTACGGGCTTAGTGCTTCACCATGAATATAATAATTCATTACTTTGCGGGTGTGGAGGGATGAGGGAAATTTTTTGAGTTAGGGATAACAAATTTTTGTAAAAGTGGTAAAAATACATTAACAAGACTGTTGGTAGGATTCTTCAGATCGATTTAAGAACTTCTTACGGGAGGATCGGAGGTAGGGAGCAGGAGGCCTAAGACACCTAGGACTATCGAGCCTACGCCTACGTGACCCTTTCTCTGTGAGCACCATTTCCCTCCTCCTCCCGACCTTCCTTACCTCCTTCTCCAGTCAGGTGAATCCTATCACAGTCCGTATCATAACCTGTACCACCACTGGCTTTGTTAAGACGCGTATCATAACCTGTACCACCACTGGCTTCGTTAAGACGCGTATCTTCTTCGTTTATCAGGCGGTCATGAATATGTGAGGTGGAGTGACGAGTCGAAGCAGAGAGAGCGTATGCATCAAGGAGGACAAAAACTCTCACAAAAACGTCCCCTTCAACGACGACCGCTTCGTGCCTCGGTTTTTTTCCCACACAGTTGGGCGACCCTACAGTCGTAGACCTCATGGTGCGATGACATGCCGGCGGGCGACAGGTCTTTGACCCCGAGGATTTCCTTATGTCCGTGTAGGCTAGCTTCGGTCTAGACTCCGGAGGATTCCAACACCTGGGCCGTCTCGTTTATCCGTGGACACCAAAGACCGTGGTTAAACTAGGACCGTGCAAATCCCACGAAAGTGGAAGCGCTGTGCCTTGTGTTAAAAAAAAAACCGAACTGAAAAAAAAAATAACCGCTAGTCATTGCATCTTAGGTCGGTCCCTTTCTCGAAAGACTTAAGTCGCCAATAATGATGACACAGCCAAATTTAACAGCATGATGAGCCTCAGTGTGGCTTTATAATGAAGGGAAGTTGAGTTGTCACACCACCACCCGCAGGATCACGGATATGTTACCCTCGTTACCACATCTGGTCCCAAAAGAAACTGTTTCACCAATAAGGAACATAAAGCCACAATACCGTGACTGGAACAATACACAGATAACCCGCACATGGAAGAGAGGAGCTTACCACTACGTTTCGGTCCGACTTTGTAAATGGTCAAAGTCGAACCGAAACGTCGTCGTAAGCTCCCCTCTCCTATGTGTGGGTTATATGTGTATGTGTCACCAAGTTCACGGAAGCTTGAGGAGAAGAACTCTCAATAAGCTTGGAGAGGTTTCAGTAAGCTTGGTGAGGTTTCAGTAAGCTTGGAGAGATTTCAGTAAGCTTGGAGAGGTTTCAGTAAGCTTGGTGAAGTTTCAGTAAGCTTGGAGAGGTTTCAGTAAGCTTGGAAAGTTTTCAGCAAACTTGGAGAGGTTTCAGTAAGCTTAGCGAGGTTTCATTAGGCTTGGAGAGGTTTTAGTAAGCTTGGCGAGGTTTCTGTAAGCTTGGAGAGGTTTCAGTAAGCTTAGCGAGGTTTCATTAAGCTTGGAGAGGTATTAGTAAGCTTGGCGAGGATTCAGTAAGCTTGAAGAGGTTTCAGTAAGCTTGGAGAGGTTTTAGTAAGCTTGGCGAGGTTTCATTAAGCTTGGAGAGGTTTTAGTAAGCTTGGCGAGGTTTCAGTAAGCTTGAAGAGGTTTCAGTAAGCTTGGAGAGGTTTTAGTAAGCTTGGCGAGGTTTCAGTAAGCTTGGAGAGGTTTCAGTAAGCTTGGCGAGGTTTCATTAAGCTTGGAGAGGTTTTAGTAAGCTTGGCGAGGTTTCAGTAAGCTTGGTGAAGTTTCAGTAAGCTTGAAGAGGTTTCAGTAAGCTTGGAGAGGTTTCAGTAAGCTTGGAGATGTTTCAGTAAGCTTGGAGAGGTTTTAGTAACCTTGGCGAGGATTCAGTAAGCTTGAAGAGGTTTCAGTAAGCTTGGAGAGGTTTTAGTAAGCTTGGCGAGGTTTCATTAAGCTTGGAGAGGTTTTAGTAAGCTTGGCGAGGTTTCAGTAAGCTTGAAGAGGTTTCAGTAAGCTTGAAGAGGTTTCAGTAAGCTTGAAGAGGTTTCAGTAAGCTTGGAGAGGTTTTAGTAAGCTTGGCGAGGTTTCTGTAAGCTTGGAGAGGTTTCAGTAAGCTTGGCGAGGTTTCATTAAGCTTGGAGAGGTTTTAGTAAGCTTGGTGAAGTTTCAGTAAGCTTGAAGAGGTTTCAGTAAGCTTGGAGAAGTTTCAGTAAGCTTGGATATGTTTCAGTAAGCTTGGAGATGTTTCAATAAGCTTGGAGAGGTTTCAGTAAGCTTGGAGATGTTTCAATAAGCTTGGAGAGGTTTAAGTAAACTTGGAGATGTTTCAATAAGCTTGGAGAGGTTTCAGTAAGCTTGGAGATGTTTCAATAAGCTTGGAGAGGTTTCAGTAAGCTTGGAGAGGTTTCAGTAAGCTTTGGTGAAGTTTCAGTAAGCTTGGAGAGGTTTCAGTAAGCTTGGAAAGTTTTCAGCAAACTTGGAGAGGTTTCAGTAAGCTTAGCGAGGTTTCATTAAGCTTGGAGAGGTTTTAGTAAGCTTGGCGAGGTTTCTGTAAGCTTGGAGAGGTTTCAGTAAGCTTGGCGAGGTTTCATTAAGCTTGGAGAGGTATTAGTAAGCTTGGCGAGGATTCAGTAAGCTTGAAGAGGTTTCAGTAAGCTTGGAGAGGTTTTAGTAAGCTTGGCGAGGTTTCATTAAGCTTGGAGAGGTTTTAGTAAGCTTGGCGAGGTTTCAGTAAGCTTGAAGAGGTTTCAGTAAGCTTGGAGAGGTTTTAGTAAGCTTGGCGAGGTTTCTGTAAGCTTGAGAGGTTTCAGTAGGCTTGGCGAGGTTTCATTAAGCTTGGAGAGGTTTTATTAAGCTTGGCGAGGTTTCAGTAAGCTTGGTGAAGTTTCAGTAAGCTTGAAGAGGTTTCAGTAAGCTTGGAGAGGTTTCAGTAAGCTTGGAGATGTTTCAGTAAGCTTGGAGAGGTTTTAGTAAGCTTGGCGAGGATTCAGTAAGCTTGAAGAGGTTTCAGTAAGCTTGGAGAGGTTTTAGTAAGCTTGGCGAGGTTTCATTAAGCTTGGAGAGGTTTTAGTAAGCTTGAAGAGGTTTCAGTAAGCTTGGAGAGGTTTTAGTAAGCTTGGCGAGGTTTCAGTAAGCTTGAAGAGGTTTCAGTAAGCTTGAAGAGGTTTCAGTAAGCTTGAAGAGGTTTCAGTAAGCTTGGAGAGGTTTTAGTAAGCTTGGCGAGTTTTCTGTAAGCTTGGAGAGGTTTAAGTAAGCTTGGCGAGGTTTCATTAAGCTTGGAGAGGTTTTAGTAAGCTTGGTGAAGTTTCAGTAAGCTTGAAGAGGTTTCAGTAAGCTTGGAGAGGTTTCAGTAAGCTTGGAGATGTTTCAGTAAGCTTGGAGATGTTTCAATAAGCTTGGAGAGGTTTCAGTAAGCTTGGAGATGTTTCAATAAGCTTGGAGAGGTTTCAGTAAGCTTGGAGAGGTTTCAGTAAGCTTGGAGATGTTTAAGTAAACTTGGAGATGTTTCAATAAGCTTGGAGAGGTTTCAGTAAGCTTGGAGATGTTTCAATAAGCTTGGAGAGGTTTCAGTAAGCTTGGAGATGTTTCAATAAGCTTGGAGATGTTTCAATAAGCTTGGAGAGGTTTCAGTAAGCTTGGTGAATATGATATAAATGGTTTATAAAACAGACAAGATGAAGAATGAGACACTTGAGCAATATTTGGGAATCTTTACTTTGAAAACGTTTCTCCAGCAGAGCGGCTTCTTCAGTCCAATACAGAGAAGAACGGCGAAAAATGAAGAGTTTGAGGTAATCAGTCCCTCAGCCTGGAGATGATGTGTTCAGTTTATAGGACAAGAGAGGCTTCAGAAAGCCAAGGTTACCATCGTCACGTCAAGATAATCATCGTCACGTTAAGGCAATCGTCTTCAGGCAAAGATAATCACCACGTCAAGATAATAATAGTCACGTTAACATAATCTTTACGTCACTGTAATCATCGTCACCTCAAAGTAATTATCGTCAGGCAAATCTTCTTCACGTCAAGAAAACATCGTCACGTCAAATAAATCATAGTCACATCAATTAAATCATCGTCACATCAGTTAAGTCATCGTCACGTCAAGGAAAACATCGTCACGTCAAGAAAACATCGTCACGTCATGTAAAACATCGTCACGTCAAATAAATCATAGTCACATCAATTAAATCATCGTCACATCAGTTAAGTCATCGTCACGTCAAGGAAATCATCGTCACGTCAAGGTAATCACTGCCATGTCAAGGCAATTGCCACGTCAAAGGAATCATCGTCACATCACGGTAACCATGGTCACGTCAAGGTAATAATTATCTCATCAGCATAATAATCTTCACGTCAAACTAATCATTGTCACTTCAAGATAATCATCGTCTCTTCAAGGTAATCGTCTTAACTTCATTATAATCATTGTCACGTCAAGTTAATTATTGTTACATCAAGGTAAACATTGTCACGTCAAGGTAATCATTGTAACTTTAAGATTATCATCGTCATGCTAAAGTAATCATGGTCACGTCAAGGTAATCATCGTCATGTCAAGGTAATAATGATCACGTCAAGGTAATCATGGTCACGTCAAGGTAATCATGGTCACGTCAAGGTAATCATCGTCATGTCAAGGTAATCATGGTCACGTCAAGGTAATCATCGTCATGTCAAGGTAATCATGGTCACGTCAAGGTAATCATCGTCATGTCAAGGTAATCATGGTCACGTCAAGGTAATCTTTGTCACGTTAAGATTCTCATCGTCATGTCAAGGTAATCATTGTTACATCAAGGTAATCATCGTCATGTCAAGGTAATCATGGTCACGTCAAGGTAATCATGGTCACGTCAAGGTAATCATCGTAATGTCAAGGTAATCATGGTCACGTCAAGGTAATCATCGTCAAGTCAAGGTAAACATTGTCACGTCAAGGTAATCATTGTAACTTTAAGATTATCATCGTAATGCTAAAGTAATCATGGTCACGTCAAGGTAATCATCGTCATGTCAAGGTAATCATGGTCACGTCAAGGTAATCATCGTCACGTCAAGGTAATCATGGTCACGTCAAGGTAATCTTTGTCACGTTAAGATTATCATCGTCATGCTAAAGTAATCATGGTCACGTCAAGGTAATCATCGTCATGTCAAGGTAATCATAATCACGTCAAGGTAATCATCGTCATGTCAAGGTAATCATGGTCACGTCAAGGTAATCATTGTCATGTCAAGGTAATCATTGTTACATCAAGGTAATCATCTCCCCGTCAAGGTAATCGTCTACACGTCATTATATTCGTCGTCACCTGAAAGTCAGTCCGTCTCTATACGTCAAAGAAATGTTTGTTGGTAATGTTTTCAGCAGCTGTGTTTGTTTTGTGCAGCTGTGTTTGTTTTCTGCGGCTGTGTTTGTTTTCTGCTGTTGTGTTTGTTTTCTGTTGTTGTGTTTGTTTTCTGCTGTTGTGTTTGTTTTCTGTTGTTGTGTTTGTTTTCTGCTGTTGTGTTTGTTTTCTGCTATTGTGTTTGTTTTATGCAGCTGTGTTTGTTTTCTGCTGTTGTGTTTGTTTTCTGTTGTTGTGTTTGTTTTCTGCTCTTGTGTTTGCCTTCTGCAGCTGTGTTTGTTTTCGGCAGCTGTGTTTGTTTCTAGTGTTGTGTTTCTTTTCGACAGCTGTGTTTGTTTTTTACAGCTGTGTTTGTTTTCAAGCTAATTCGGAGAAAGATGCTGATAAAACAATGCAAGGGTTTGTGTCTCCTCTGTCTTTGAGAGAAGTCTGAAGTGTAGGCGAAACGTCTCGTGAGTGAAACTTCCTAACTGACATGTGGTAAATTAGACACATATGCAACACTTGGATATCTTTATTGAGGAAACGTTTCGCCACACAGTGGCTTCATCAGTCCATACAAAGGAGAATCGTGAAGAACAGGAGGAGTGTGAGGTTGTCAGGCCCTCAATCTTGAGTCGATGTTGTCAGTCCATCAATCTTAAATAGAATAACAGCATATGAGCAGAGGAGCTTATATACTGTAGACAGGAGAGGTGCAGCAGTTGTAGGAGGTGTCACATTTGTTGGTAAATTATGTGTCTAATTTACCAACTCGTCGGTTCTCTGAACCATTCATCCCTAACTGACATGTGGGCCAGCCAGCAGCAACAACCAGGCTGACCACGTATGGTAAATAAGACTCTATACGTGTTTAATAAGACTACACGTATTTAGTAGGACTCTACATATGTAAGATTCTACACGTGTTTAATAAGATTACACGTGTTTAATAAGATTCTACACGTGTTTAATAAGACTCTATACGTGTTCAGTAAGACTTACACGCGTTTAATAAGACTCTACAGGTGTTTAATATGACTCTACACGTGTTTCATAAGACTCTACACGTGTTTAATAAGATATATGCATGTTTATTAATATTCTACACGTGTTCATTGAGACTCTACACGTGTTTAATAAGACTCTACACGTGTTTAATAAGACTCTACACGTGTTTAATAAGACTCTACACGTGTTTAATAAGATTACACGTGTTTATTAAGACTCTGCACGTATTTAACAAGACTCTGCACGTAGTTAACAAGACTCTGCACGTAGTTAACAAGACTCTGCACGTAGTTAACAATATGCTGTTTGTGGCGATGTTTCGCCCACCAGAGACTCAATTCACGGAAGAATTGGTAAAGTTCATGGCGGGCGAAACGTCTTCTCAGCAAAATGCCAGTCTGCATATTGTGTCTAATATATACATTTGCCGGTATATAATACCACTAATATTCACACCCTACACCGGGCGAAACGTTGCCTAAATAATTATTTTTTGTTTCACCATGTGTTTTTTCTTCTCTCGGCCATACGCTGTTTGGATCCATGTAGGTGCTGACGGCGAGGTTGGCGCAGGTGCTGATCGGGTGCTGGAGGCCAGGTGCTGACGGCAGGCTGGAGGCAGGTGCTGACGGCAGGTGCTGAGGCAGGTGCTGACGGCAGGTGCTGGAGGCAGGTGCTGACGGCAGGTGCTGGAGGCAGGTGTTGGCGGCAGGTGCTGACGGCAGGTGCTGGAGGCAGGTGCTGACGGCAGGTGCTGGAGGCAGGTGTTGGCGGCAGGTGCTGGCGGCAGGTGTTGGCGGCAGGTGCTGACGGCAGGTGTTGGCGGCAGGTACTGACGGCAGGTGCTGACGGCAGGTGCTGGCGGCAGGTGCTGGCGGCAGGTGTTGGCGGCAGGTGTTGGCGGCAGGTGCTGGAGGCAGGTGTTGACGGCAGGTGCTGGAGGCAGGTGTTGACGGCAGGTGTTGGCGGCAGGTGCTGGAGGCAGGTGTTGACGGCAGGTGCTGGAGGCAGGTGCTGACACACAACGGAGGATATATCGCCCAAGAGCAAGCTTTATCAGACTTCACAAAGCTCACTCCTGAGCGAAACGTCGCCCAAGATAAAGGTTTCCTGAGCATCACGTGTTGTTTACGCTCCGCTCATCGTCTGGAGGACCTGATCACAAAGTAACAAACTGTGTCTGATGGTGACTCTTTCTCGATACTTTTTTTTTTTAAAGAAAATCAGTTTCACGTCTAATATCCTAAAGGGATGTTGCTGACCACATTGACACTGTCATCTTTTACGTATTTCATTTGGTGTTATCAGTCGGGTACATGATAAATAATGAATCCAGGGACAAAGATTTTCTAAAACGACAAGAAAAATTCCCTTGTGACTGTCAGTCTTAGGAATCCGCCTATTTTCGTTCGTGACTGGTTTAGAGAAGTGCTGAGCGGAGGGTAGCGAGGCTTCCTTGATGTCATTGACCTCACCCAGACCTGATAGTGTTTTAGAGAGGCGACGAGCAGTGAGGTTTTACCGAGAAGAGAGGATAAACAGCTTAGAGAGACAGAGAATGCAATACATTTATCAAGGGAGACTATTCCTCCGGAGTCAGTGATCTCACCCAGTCCCCGTCACTACTTTAAAAAAGTTGTGGGCAGCGAGAGATGGCTTTTGAGAAGTCATTGACCTCACCCAGCCTTGTCATGAGCGTCAGGCAGCTCGTACCCACCTTTTCTTTTCCCGTGATTAAGAACTGGGCCCAACACACGCACAAAAAAGATCATTCGCCGTTAAAATGATAATATATTTGTCGGTGAGAGCCCCCGGGGCTTCTCCACACAATGTTGACATTTTTTAGGGGCTTAGCGGTCGTATTCATCTCACTGTGTATTTATCATTTTAAATATTACATAGTTATACTGCACTTAGAATGTCAGGAGAGTGTTACATAGGTGACAACTATTCTCACGGCCAAGTTCTTGAGCAAAACAGTCTGACTTTTGGTTGGAAATCTATTAAGATAACAGGGCAGTGAGGAAGGGAAAGGCTCCAGTTTTTGTGGAACACCTGAAGGTGACGGTAGAGGGAGCAACAACGGCTCCACCTGCTGTGAATCACCTCAGGGTGACGGTGGGATGAACCTCCAAGACTCCAGCTCATACGGCATCACCTCAGGATACGATGACCCCAGTCTAGCTCACACATTATTTTTTTGTTTTAGGTTCAGTGCCCTTCCTGAAGCACAGATTAATGTAGTGAGTCCAGTTACTCTACCGGGATCGCTGGCCACTGCTTCAACAGTGTCTAATTTGACATGCGAGTTTTATATATACATATATTTTTCACTCAAGCTTGTGGATGGTGGAGATTAACATAGGCAGTCGACTGGCCAGGTGAAGGTTAGGCCTCCTCCCAGGTACGGCCCGCCACGCTTCCGGAGGATGATGGGCTTGGTCAGGGCCGCTGTCCTGAGGTTATGAATTATTAATGTAGCGGACAGCAGCTGGTGTTGTCTAAGCACACCCACCCTCCCGAACACCCACTTAGTCACCCACCCACCCACCCGATTAATTACTCACACACTCATCCGCCTACTCACGCGAATATCCATTCACTCATCCACACATTCATCCACTCACCCACCCAAAAATCCACTGACTAATCCTCTCTTCCAGTAACTTTCTCACCCACCCAAACAACCACTCACCGTCCCAAATATTCATTGGCCTATCCATTCAAAAAAAATCCAAAGCATAAAACATCCATCCATTAATTCACCCATCCACCTATATCACTTACCCAACCAACTCGCCCCTCCCACTCACCTACTCACCCTCCCACTCACCTACTCACCCTCCCACTCACCTACTCACCCTCCCACTCACCTACTCACCCTCCCACTCACCTACTCACCCTCCCACTCACCTACTCACCCTCCCACTCACCTACTCACCCTCCCACTCGCCTACTCACCCTCCCACTCCCCTACTCACCCTCCCACTCACCTACTCACCCTCCCACTCACCTACTCACCCACCTACTCACCCTCCCACTCCCTACCACCTCCACTCACCCTCCCCTCCACTCACCTACTCACCCTCCCACTCACCTACTCACCCTCCCACTCACCTACTCACCCTCCCACTCACCTACTCACCCACCCACTAAATTATGAAGTCGAAATTTTAACTGTGAAAATTAAAAAAAAAAAAAATATTACTTATACAGGGAGAGAGTTGCCATACCCTCCCAAGCCTACTATGAAACACCTCCCAAGCCTACTATGAAACACCTCCCAAGCCTACTATGAAACACCTCCCAAGCCTACTATGAAACACCACTCAGCCTCTGTGAAAGTCTTTTGTTTTGCATTAATTATCAATCATTAAATTGCTACTATTATTAGTGGTATAGAACAAAATTAAATTTCTTGAAATTTAAAACCCCTGGAAATCATTAAAAAAATGGCTCCTCCAGCGGTGCAGGTTAGCGTTTAGTTTTGATTGTAATAATAATAATAATAATAATAATGGTAAGCATGACTCCCGTCTTACTGGACAGTTGCTGGGTCCGTCTCTGTTGTTCTCATAGTATGTGAACCTGCACATATAACTTACCAGCAGTTTACAGACCAACCACTAAAAAATCTTCAAAGCCGGTCCAAAACATAATGTTGCTTGGTGATTTCAATTTAAGGACACCCAAAATGGAAGAATGTAGCAAATGTGTAATAGCAGAGAAGGTCCCAGGAGCCAGCCTACATGAACAGTCACACACAAGTGAACTGTAATGATTCCTTGATAAATTTACCTTAAGTCAGCAGATAGGGGAACCGACCAGATTAGAAAATACCCTTGACCTTGTGTTCACTAATAATTAGGATCTGGTATGGAACACAGCTGTTTCAAGCCCAGTAAATTCTGATCATATCCTACTTGAGGTTCAGACCATCATACAAACTATACTTGAGCAGCCCGACTCACTTATAAAAGTACATTAAACAACAACAACAAAAATGCATTAAATGGAATCAAACCTTGACCTTACTGAAATTAACTGGGAAGATAGTATGATTAACAATAATCTGAAGCAGTGTCTCGAAAGCATAAGCTCTGTGTCAGTAGAAGTATGCTCCAGACACATACCATTAAGAAAGAAAATAAGATGCAGTTCAGAAAGAGAGGGATGAGTCTTCTACTAGTGAAGACGAAGAATCATAGAACTTCGCGGAGGCTTCAGACTTACTCCCCCCCCCACTAAAAAAAAAGTTGGTTAGAGAAATTAAGAACACTGAGCTCAAACTGAATGACTCATACATAGTCTTGATAAATAAGTCTCATATACAAAAGAGAGGAAAAAAGAACTCATCTAGTGTCAGGCAATGGTTGAAAGTGATGGAACTTACACTCAAGACAAGAAAGGAGATGAATGAAATACTGAAGTCACAATGTGACAGTGTTCAATAATCTATTAATCAAGGTAAAGACTGACAATCCAAATTAATTTTTCATGAAGGAGAAACTCTGCCGACATCTCCTTTATTTATGATATGAGCCTAACCCCTCGCGACTTCGAAGTCATTGATAGTATGCCCGTGCACTCAGCCCCAGCCTCAGACTCGTGGAACTCCATATTCATCATGAAGTGAAAAAAACCATCACATGCCTTGAATATTACATGGAGATGAAGTCTAGACACAGGAGTCATCCCGCATTCATTAAAAACCATAGATATAGCCCCAATCAACAAAGATGGCAGTGAAGCAGTCGCAAAAAACTATAGACTAATAGCACTGATGTCCACATTATGTCTTTGAAAGAGTTTCAAGAAGGAAGAATGGTAAACTCATGGATTCGCAAAAATTGCATAGCCCAAGGCAACATGGGCTTAGAGCAGATAGCTCACACTTCTCACAACCTCATAACCATTACATGATCTTGGATACACTGGAAGACAATCAAAATACATACAGTTGTAGTGCGCACAGACTTTGCACTAGTCTTTGACATGTGTAATAATTAGACCTGGAGATGGGAAGTACAGTGTCTGCACTCTGAAGGAGGGGTGTTAATGTTGCAGTTTTATAACTGTAGTGTAAAGCACCCCTCTGGCAAGACAGTGATGGAGTGAATGATGTTGAAAGTTTTTCTTTTTCGGGCCACCCTGCCTTGGTGGGAATCGGCCGATGTGTTAATAAAAAAAAAAATTAGACACGTAATTGCAGTTTAGACATTCACTCAACAAATAAAAAATTTGCGCAAAACGAATAACCGAAAACGTGGATAGATGGATATTTAACTCTGCAGTAAATAGAACCCACAGAGTAATAGTGCACAAACTTCTGCTCCTCGAAGCAGAGAACTCACCCCAATTCTTTTTCTCATTCTCGTATCCGACAGGAATATAAATCATAGCAACTTGTCCTTTGCTCACGATAATAGAATAAGTATGAGAGTGGCAAGTATTGAGGAAACAGCAAATCCAGTGGGCCACAGGAAACAATAGGCTGCTCAATAAGAACAAATTTCAGTTACTCCGGTATGGAAACACTGAGAACATTGAGAATGAACAGAGCAAAAGATTTATATGAGGAACTTAGGAGTGACAATGTTAGAAAACCTTACACTTAAAGAACACAACAATATTATGACAACCACATGAGAAAATGATAGGCTGGATAACTAGAGCCTTCAAAGCAAGAAATGTCAAAACAATAACGATATTCTTTAAGTCACTTGTTCTCTCTGGATTGGAATACTATTCCCATATACTAACAGGACCTTTTAAAAGGAGGCGAAATTGCAGATCTTTACAATGTACAGAAAAGATTTACTGTCAGTATGAATTCAGTCAAGCACCTAAATCATTTGGAACACTTGAAAGTCCCTGGAATTGTACACCCTGGAACGCAGGCGAGAACAAATACTTCATAGTTTACACCTGAAACATTCTGAAGGGATTGGCCAAAAATCTGTTCACCGACATCTCTCGGTTCGTAATCAGATGAGCTGTGATGCATACGTTGGACTGTGTGAGGATAGCGCTAACAGCATGATTGATCAGACCATCAACCGAGAGGCGGGGTCTAGGACCGGGCCACAGGGTACGATGACCCCGGTGGCCTTCAGGTATCGTACTGGGGGTAAAACAGAAATGTAATGTGACACATCGTTAAAATAAGCTCAGGAAGGCGACAACGAAGCATTTCTAGATTTATCGAATCTAAAAAAATGAACATTCTTGATATATAAACATTTACAGTTAGATAATTAAGACACATGCAACAGTTAGGTATCTTTATTCCGAAATGTTTCGCCTACACAGCAGATTTCATCAGTTAAATACAGAAGCTGAGGGACTGATCACCTCAAACTTCTTCTTCAAGGGTGATGGACTGTTCACATCATTTTTATCTCTCCACGGCTTCTACTGTTTCCATAGTTGCCACTTCTGTATTCGACTGATGAAGCCTTCTGTGTAGGCGAAACATTTCAAAACAGTGCACGATTAATCAGGAAACAGGACTAAGTGTTTCTTGACGCGGGTCTTTAGTCATATGATGGCCCACAGCTAGAGCTTTTGGTCATTTGACCGAGGCCTTCCACTGGATTACCAGTCCACCCTTTAAGACTTTTGGTTATGATTCTTATAAATTATTTAACCATTAAGTTCAGTTCAGGGACTCACAGGTAAGGACCCACTAGGGGCGAGGGGAAAGTGGGGACAGACGAAGAATAGCCGGTGAGAGAAAGGGCTGCAGTCGAAGAAAAAGTCAGGACTAAACCCAACCGTTGTAACTATTAAGAGGTGTTGATTCACCGGGAATTCGGCCCGGGTCTTTACCAGATGGCGACCCGGTTCCCTGGCGTGGGAGTGTCAGAGACCTATGTCTTCCATGGGAGGGGTTACCCCTCATCGGCGGGACCAACTGGCCCCAGGCCTAGCCACATTCCACACCAGCACGAGGCATGGAGGTAGAAAGATGCTAGGCCTCTCTGGTCTGCCACCTTCCCTAACGGGAAGGGCAGGATTACGAGCTGCAGATGGTAGCAAGCTCCAGCCTTGGCACCTACCCTGCCCTAGAAGGGCTGGGAATGGTGATCGACCGGCCAACTATTAAGATTTTCCTACCGTTGTATATGTGTCTTATTTATCAGCATTTCGGTACTGTACACCATTATTATGCTCACATTTTTAGCTGTCTAAAGAACAATCACTCATTCTATCCAATTTTAAACTGTATATAATATTGCAAAATATAGTAAAAGAAAAAAATCTTAAAATACAAAATGGAAGGAATTAGAAGGTGTAATGTTTGGACTGAATGTATATTTACATTGTCGTTACTCAGCCGTGATCTCGTCTGATATATATTCAGCAATCGTAAAATTTGATGGTCAGGCCTTCAAAGGGCAGAAGCATACATGGGGCTTTTGGCATGTACACTCAACTATAATATCCCTTTGTACAACTATGTATCATGTCAAAATAAAAATTATTATTATTATTATTATTATTATTATTATTATTATTATTATTATTATTATTATTAATGGATGATTTTCAATAGGGTAGTGCGGACACCTGATAGAGACAGTCCAGCAAGCCGATACCCAGTCCAGTATGATACTAGTACATATAGATGGGGTTGTAAGAGAAGTGAATGCCAGGGTCTTGGCAAGAGGTGTGGGGTTAAAAGTCAAAGAATCAAATACAAAGTGGGAGTTGTCACAGTTGCTTTTTGCTGATGACACTGTGCTTTTGGGAGATTCTGAAGAGAAGTTGCAGAGGTTGGTGGATGAATTTGGTAAGGTATGTAAAAGAAGAAAATTGAAAGTGAATATAGGAAAGAGTAAGGTGATGAGGATAACAAAATGATTAGGTGACGAAAGATTGGATATCAGATTGGAGGGAGAGAGTATGGAGGAGGTGAATGTATTCAGATATTTGGGAGTGGACATGTCAGCAGATGGGTCTATGAAGGATGAAGGGAATCATATAATTGATGATGGGAAAAGGGTGAGTGGTGCACTTCGGAGTCTGTGGAGACAAAGAACCTTGTCCATGGAAGTAAAGAGGGGAATGTATGAGAGTATAGTTATACCAACACTCTTATATGGGTGTGAAGCATGGGTGATCAATGTTGCATTGAGGAGAAGGCTGGAGGCAGTGGAGAGGTCATGTCTGAGGTCAATGTGTGGTGTGAATATAATGCAGAGAATTCGGAGTTTGGAAATTAAGAGGAGGTGCGGGATTACCAAAATTATTATCCAGAGGGCTGAGGAGGGGTTGTTGAGGTGGTTCGGACATGTAGAGAGAATGGAACGAAACAGAATGACTTCGAGAGTGTATAAATCTGTAGTGGAGGGAAGGCGGGGTAGGGGTCGGCCTAGGAAAGGTTGGAGGGAGGGGGTAAAAGAGGTTTTGTGTGCGAGGGGCTTGGATTTCTAGCAGGCATGCGTGAGCGTATTTGATAGGAGTGAATGAAGACATATGGTTTTTAATACTTAACTTGCTGTTGGAGTGTGAGCAAAGTAACATTTATGAAGGGATTCAGGGAAACCGGCAGAACGGACTTGAGTCCTGGAGATGAGAAGTACAGTATCTGCACTCTGAAGGAGGGATGTTAATGTTGCAGTTTTATAACTGTAGTGTAAAGCACCCCTCTGGCAAGACAGTGATGGAGTGAATTATGATGAAAGTTTTTCTTTTTCGGGCCACCCTGCCTTGGTGGGAATCGGCCGATGTGTTAATAAAAAAAATAAAAACATATATCCAAAAGCTAGCAGAATCTGTTTGTAAGTAAGCGCACGGTGCTTTCCAAGTGTGTGTGTATGTGTGTGTGTGTGAGCGCACAGTGCTACCGACGTATTGAGCGTCGCAGAGCATGAACACGACACACGAAAATAAACACCGGATCTGAGAGCAAATGATCGAGGTTCAGAGTTCCCGATGTATGATCCCATAGGTAATTTGCCTTTCAGAAGATATTCTACAAGAAATTCGAGGAAACAAGTTTGATGGAATTCTCCTTATTTCCTTCCCAACAGAAAAACTTTAGAGGCCTAGTGTTTGGCAAAATGATGATGGTTCGAAATTTGCTGTAAGACAGAAGGTAGGTATAATATTTATCGGGGACTTAGTCATGACCCACAGCTGAAGCTTTTGGTCATCTGACCAAGGCCTTCCGCTGGCTAGCCGGTCAACCCCTTTAAAAATTATGGTTAATATTATAACCATTTTTAATAGTATTGTAAGACAGGCTCGTGGTCTTGGGTAATACCTAAAACTGGAATAACAATTTTTTTTTTTTTGGTAATAATCATACCAGAGCTTCATTTCAAGGTTCCTTCGAGGGGAGGTTCCTTGACGCTGGTGAGGGGCTCTTGATCTAGGGAATTGGATCTGTGCTCCAGTTCCCTAAATTGAGTCTGAATACCTTCCATTCCACTCCCCCCCACAGACGCTGTATAATCCCTACCGGGTTTAGCGCTCCCCATTATTATTATAATAATAATCATTTCAAGGTCAAGCAACTTGTATGCTTAAACAAATATGATTAATGTTAATTAAATTTGTAATGCTATTAAATTTATTATTATTATTATTATTATTAATATTATTATTATTATTATTATTATTATTATTATTATTATTATTATTATTATTTTTATTATTATTATTATTATTATTATCTGCACTATTGTAAAGGACATCTTTTGCAAATACATTGCTATAATTATTATTATAAGGGACAGGTTAGGTTAGGTAAGGTTCGTCAGGAAACAGGACAAGTGTTTCCTGACGCGGGTCTTAGCCAGATCATGACCCGCAGTTGGAGCTTTTGGCCATCTGACCGAGGCCTTCCGCTGGCTTACCGGTCCACCCCTTTAAAATTTATGGTTAGTTATAACTGTTTTTAAGTATAAGGGACAGGAGGAGGAGGAGGTGTTGATTCGCAGGGAATTCTCCCGGCCCAGGTCTATTCCAGATGTCGACCCGGCTCCGGCTCCCTGTCGTGGGAGTATCTGAGACCTATGTCTCCCATGGGAGGAGGTACAAGTACCCCCTCATCGTTGGGACCAACTGTCCCCAGGCCTAGCCACATTCCCCACCCGCACGGGGCTCGTAGGGAGAAGCTAGGCCTCTCTGGTCTGCCATCTTCCCCGCCCCAGGAAAGCTGACGGGAAGGGCAGTCTTGCGAGCTGCAGATGGTAGCAAGCTCTAGCTGTGGCACCTACCCTGCCCTAGAAGGGCTGGGCATGGTTCATAAGGGACAACAAACGCTCAAACCGCATGGCTCATACAAATTTTAAGTCATCAATTCTAGGAATATAATGCAAGTATACTGTTATTAAAGTTTAAACCAGTAAATGGGTGGTATTTCATATATATATATATATATATATATATATATATATATATATATATATATATATATATATATATATATATATGCAGAACAACCATTGTGAAAAATAGTGAAATTCCAAGCGCTTTCGTGACTTCTCACGAAAACGCTTGGAATTTCACTATTTTTCAGTGTTTCTGCATATTGTGATATCACCTGTTTACTGTGATTTTATTGCTATATATATATATATATATATATATATATATATATATATATATATATATATATAATATATATATTATAATAATAATAATAATAATGTGTGTGCACGCGCGTGTGCGTGTATAAAGTAGAAGTAGGAAGAAATCAATTAAAGACATATGAAGCTTTTAACAATGTTTCGATAAAAGCTTATTTCATCATCTGACCCGATGTTAAAAAAAATTATAATTGCCAAAAACATAAAAATGTAAACGTTAAAATCTTCAGTTAATTAAATTTACGAAAGTGAAAACTGATTAAATTTTCCATAGAGCTACTTTATTTATTTATTTTGTGTATGTGTTTAGGATGACCAACGGACTTGCAAGGCTAAAAGACATATATGGAAGACACCATGCCCAGCCCTTCTAGGGCAGGGTAGGTGCCTGAGCCAGAGCTTACTACCACCTGCAGCTCACAAGACTGCCATTTCCACGAGCCCCCCTGGGGCGGAGAAGATGGTAGACCAGAGGCCTAGCTTCTCTCTACGAGCCCTGTGAGGGCGGGGAATGGACCTTGGCCTGGGTAATTCAGGCTCCTGATGATCTTGAGAGATTAAGTTTCTCTCTCTCTTGTCCTTGAATCTGGATTACACTGACGCCATATAAACATTTGTTGAGTCTGCATCACTAATATCCTTCGTGCTGAAGCTTTGAACTTTAGCTCACAGTAGCCGAGTGAGAGATGCTGCTGATGTGTTTGTTATTAAAGGTTGTTCTAACCGTACGTGTGTTTCAGGGTGTTTTAATTGTGTGTCTTGTATGATGTTTGGTAACTCTTAACATCATCGCTAAGGACACCTTATTACTGTCCACATATTATTACATTAATATACTTTCAAACATTAAACGAAGCGCTAAATTCGTGTAGGCCAGAGAGAGAGAGAGAGAGAGAGAGAGAGAGAGAGAGAGAGAGAGAGAGAGAGCTATTGTAGGAAACAGCACTTAGCTGGTAAATAAAGTTAGGAACCTTAAGATAACCTTGTAAAAACCCTGTCTAAAAGAAAAGAGAGCATTGATTAGGATGTGCGTATATACCGTATGTGACACTGTTAGCGCATTGGCAGTAACAGAGGGAGGGTTTCTGCCCTAAAATTCTTCATTGATAGCCAACAAATGCAAGAGATTCCACAGCTCGACGTGCAACGGATTTGTTGATGACTTGTTGGTGGGTACATTGGATTATTTAATATGTCAACACTGTTACAGAAACTGCAACAGCCCGAGTGAAGGAGTCGCTAAACTAGCGTTAGAGCAAATTAATCCAGTAGTAGTTATGAGTAGTTTGTAAGTTTATTTTAAGGGTGGCGGAAATGCTCTACATAACCAGGGGCTTTCTAGAAAGTATGTCAGAAATATAAGTTTTTTCCCCGAAGCAACTGTAAACCATACACAAATAACCCGCACATAGGAAAGAGAAGCTTGAGACATTTCGGGCCAACCTGGACAATTTACAAGTCGCATTGTAAAATATTCTTTGAGGAAATGAAGTTTATCATTTCATGCAACAAAAGTGACAGTAAGCACCCAGCACCGTGCAGTGTTTTGACACGCTGCATGATGATGCTCTGAGCCTCTCAGACTATCAGGCTGAAATTTGGAGATACCTACAAAGATATTTTTAAGTTTCAAGCTTTGTTAATCATGGGTGAAAAATGGTAACCAGAGATACACTATAGGCCAGGTGACTGTAGACATTAGGTCAGGAGGTGACTGTAGACATTAGGTCAGGAGGTGACTGTAGACATTAGGTCAGGAGGTGACTGTAGACATTAGGTCAGGAGGTGACTGTAGACATTAGACGTAAGGTCAACCCGCAGCTCAGTCTCTACTGGTCTGTAACTCTACAAGAAACTGTAATTTACCAACTGTATGACCACTGACCCCACGTGAACAGATATGTGCCGACTGTAATAATGTTTGGGACACTCAGCCACTTGAAACATGTCAACAAAATGTCATTAGTATTCAGTCACTTTT
This sequence comes from Cherax destructor, assembly GCA_009830355.1. Classification (NCBI taxonomy): domain Eukaryota; kingdom Metazoa; phylum Arthropoda; class Malacostraca; order Decapoda; family Parastacidae; genus Cherax; species Cherax destructor. Next base: position 57,945 of record WNWK01007783.1, read on the forward strand.
TTATGACAATAGTCATATGAGCTTAACTAAATTGTTTAAAAATACTTTATAATTTGATGCGTAAGTCATTGAACATACTAATTTAATAAAAAATAAAATAATTTGATAAATTATATAAGTAAATAAATAAATTATAAAATTTAAGAAAATGTAAAAGTTTGCATTAAATATTTTGGTTCTTTTAAAAATATGTTTTATTAATTTATAACAAGTTGGAAGGTTACTTTGATTAAATTAGTTTGTGTTAAAATTTCATATTTAATATAAATCACAAGTAACAGTAACGTCTTCGTTCGGATCTTCTAGCGTAAAAAACTGTTACTTAATGTATTTCGGTCACTGCAGGATCCGTGAAAGGTATCCCCGTATTCCATACCAATAACTCCCTCTACCTCAGTGTACGCGGCGGTCTTACTCCTTAATAACCTCACCTCTCATATATATATATATATATATATATATATATATATATATATATATATATATATATATATATATATATATATATATATATATATATATCACTTCATGATGAAACATTACTGAAGAATGTAGTGTCTCGGCTGCAGAATTTGAAGACAGAGGTTGTCATCGGACACTGTGGAAACACGAAGCTGGAAGAAATCAGTGCGTTGTTAGTGTAATATCTATTATGCACCCCATACCCATCCTGTGGGCGGTAGTCAAAAAGGTTACAGAGGTACATAATGGGTCCAAGGACTGGACCCCAAAGATTTGATAGCTGAACAAGTTACAAAGGTAATGAACCATTCACATCTCTACACCTGATCAGCATCAGTGCGTTGAAACGCACAAAGAACTGGACAACTGTACCACTTATGTTATGAAACTCTAGACATAGAGTTAATACAAAATCAATATGAGCTGAAGGGAACTGATGGTCAAAATTTTGGGATCTGGCTCAGTTACTATATGACGTGATGCCCAAGGGCCAGCATATAAATAAGACCCGCATCAAGAGTTTTCCTGCTTCTCCTGACGCACAATAAGCCCCAGCCTCCAGCCTCCAGCATCCAGCCTCCAGCCTCCAGCCTCCAGCCTCCAGCCTCCAGCTTCCAGCCTCCAGCCTCCAGCCTCCAGCCTCCCATTCATCTTTTCCCTGGATATCCGAAACTTTTTTTAAACCCGAGTTTGTATTGGCAGGTTTGATCTGTGCTGAGGGCGATGTATGGAGAGAACACCGGAAATTCGTGTTGGGATTCATGAGAGACCATGGTATGAGGACTGCTGCTACCAGGGATATTATGGAACCCCAAATTCACGCCGTGGCTGACCTTCTAACTCAGGTAAGTTATAGTAGAAGTCAGGGGAATCCTACATACACTTTGTGGCTCACCTTCCGATTTAGTTAAGTGCAACTAGAAGTCATGGGGTGGGACCCTAAATTTACGCCCTGACTCATCTCCTGTCTGAGGTAGGTCAAAGGTTAAGGCTATTCAAACTGGTTTATAGAACTAGTCAAGGCCAAGGCAGGTAAGGTAAGCTTGTAACACATGGACAGTACTGAGATGTGAACATATCTTACAGTCTTCTCCAGCGACTCTCGCTGGATGGTTAGAAATTAAAAGTGTGAGGAATAATGTGAAGGGAAGGTAGGCAAAGATATTAGGGGTGTGAGTAAATATATAAGGGATGAGTAAATATATAAGATATGAGTAAATATATAAGGGATGAGTAAATATACAAAGGTTATGAGTAAATATATAAGGAGTAAGAGTAAATATGAAGATAAAGGTATTTACCCTTAATAACAGTAGCCTTACAACGCCCTAAATTACTCCTCCAACACCCCTGTCAATCCTATAACACCCTCCATCACTCCTCCATCACTCCTCCAAAATCTTCCATCACTCCTTTAATACCTTCCATTACTCGTCCAACACATTCCATCACTCCTCCAACACCCTGCATCATTCTTTCAACACCCTCCATCACTCCTCCAACACCCTCCATCACTCCTCCAACACCCTCCATTACTCCTCCAAGACCCTTCATTACTCTTCCAACACCCTTCATCACTTATCCAACGCCCTCCATCACTCCTCCAACGCCCTCCATCACTACTCCAACGCCCTCCATCACTACTCCAACGCCCTCCATCACTACTCCAAAACCTTCCAACACCATCCATCACTCCTCCAACGCCCTTCATCACTACTCCAAAACTTTCTAACGTCCTCCATCACTCCTCCAACGCCCTCCATCACTACTCCAAAACCTTCCAACGCCCTCCATCACTACTCTAACACCTTCCATCACTCCAACACCATCCATCACTCCTCCAACACCTTCTATCACTCCAACACCATCCATCACTCCTCCAACACCTTCTATCACTCCAACACCATCCATCACTCCTCCAACACTTTATATCACTCCTCCAACACCGTATATCACTCCTTCCACACTCTCCATCACTCTTTCAACACCTTCATCACTACAACACCTTCCATTACTCCTCCAACACCTTCCATTACTCTTCCAACACCTTTCATTACTCCTCCACCACCTTCCATCACTCCAACACCGTCCATAACTCCTCCAACACTTTTCCAACACCCTCCATCACTTCTCCAACACATTCAAATACTCAGTACTCTCAGTCAGCCTTCCAGCACAACTCATTACTCCAACACTCTCCATCCTCCTTCTAGCATTCTCCCTCCCTTATATAACACTCTCCATCCCATTCCAGTACTCTCCATCACTACAAAATTCTCCATCACTACAAAATTCTCCATCACTCCTTCAACACGCTCCATCATTTTCCCAACGCTCCCCATCTCTATTCTGTCTCCATCACTCCAACGCACTCCTCCGCTCCCAGCACACAGGTAAGTACCATCACTCCAACGCACTCCTCTACTCCCAGCACTCAGGTAAGTACCATCACTCCAACGCACTCCACTCCCAGCACGCAGATAAGTACCATCACTCCAACGCACTCCTCCACTCTCAGCTCGCAGGTAAGTACCATCACTCCAACGCACTCTCTACTCCCAGCACTCAGGTAAGTACCATCACTCCAACGCACTCCACTCCCAGCACGCACATAAGTACCATCACTCCAACGCACTCCTCCACTCTCAGCTCGCAGGTAAGTACCATCACTCCAACGCACTCCACTCCCAGCACGCAGGTAGGTACCATCACTCCAACGCACTCCTCCACTCCCTGCACGCAGGTAAGTACCATCACTCCAACGCACTCCTCCACTCCTAGCACGCAGGTAAGTATCATCACTCCAACGCACTCCACTCCCAGCACGCAGGTAAGTACCATCACTCCAACACACTCCTCCACTCTCAGCTCGCAGGTAAGTACCATCACTCCAACGCACTCCTCCACTCCAGCACGCAGGTAAGTACCATCACTCCAACACACTCCTCCACTCTCAGCTCGCAGGTAAGTACCATCACTACAACGCACTCCTCCACTCCCAGCTCGCAGGTAAGTATCATCACTCCAACGCACTCCACTCCCAGCACGCAAATAAGTACCATCACTCCAACGCACTCCTCCACTCCCAACACGCAGGTAAGTACCATCACTCCAACGCACTCCTCCACTCCCAGCACGCAGGTAAGTACCATCACTCCAACACACTCCTCCACTCCCAGCCGCAGGTAATTACCATACTTACCACTCCTCTCAGACGCAGGTATACATCCAAGCCTCCACCAGCACGCAGTGAAGTCCACCTCCAAGCCTCTCAGTCCAAAACGAGTAAGTACCAAGTATTGGTGTTGCCACTGCAGCTTCGTTTAAGGTGAGCACCGTATATTGGAGTCCTGTTAGTACCGTTTAGTACAGTCTACCCGTTATTGGTGTCCCGCTAGTTCTGTTTTATTGTAAGCTACCCGTTATTGGTGTTCCGTTAGCACCGTTTAGTACAGTCTTCCCATTATTGGTGTCCCTTTTCTTTAGTCTAGTTCCGTTTTAGTACAGTATTCTCGTTATTGGTGTCCCTTTAGTTGTTCTAATAGTCTACCCATTGTTCCGTTAATGTTTTAGTGTAGTTTAGCCGTTATAGTTGTCCCGAGATCCTCTCGCAGCGTGTGTATATATATACACACACCACACACACACTCACACACACACACACACACACACACACACACACACACACACACACACACACATATATATATATATATATATATATATATATATATATATATATATAAAGAAAGAGAGAGAGAGAGAGAGAGAGAGAGAGAGAGAGAGAGAGAGAGAGAGAGAGAGAGAGAGAGAATGGAACAAAACAGAATGACTTCGAGAGTGTATAAATCTGTAATGGAGGGAAGGCGGGGTAGGGGTCGGCCTAGGAAAGTTTGGGGGGAGGGGTAAAAGAGGTTTTGTGTGCGAGGGGCTTGGACTTCCAGCAAGCATGTGTGAGCGTAATTGATAGGAGTGAATGGAGACAAATGGTTTTTAATACTTGACGTGCTGTTGGAGTGTGAGCAAAGTAACATTTATGAAGGGATTCAGGGAAACCGGCAGGCCGGACTTGAGTCCTGGAGATGGGAAGTACAGTATCTGCACTCTGAAGGAGGGGTGTTAATGTTGCAGTTTTATAACTGTAGTGTAAAGCACCCCTCTGGCAAGACAGTGATGGAGTGAATGATTTTGAAAAATTTTCTTTTTCGGGCCACCCTGCCTTGGTGGGAATCGGCCGATGTGTTAATAATAAAAATAATAAATAATATATATATATATATATATATATATATATATATATATATATATATATATATATATATATATATATATATAGTACCGCCCAGGAGGTACTACCGTCCTGCCAAGTGAGTGTAAAACGAAAGCCTGTAATTGTTTTGGATGATGGTAGGATTGCTGGTGTCTTTTTTTCTGTCTCATAAGCATGCAAGATTTCAGGTATGTCTTGTTACTTCTACTTACACTTAGGTCACACTACACTCTTGTTCTTATTTCCTCTTATTTCCATAGGGAAATGGAACAGAATTCTTCCTCCGTAAGCCATGCGTGTCGTAAGAGGCGACTAAAATGCCGGGAGCAAGGGGCTAGTAACCCCTTCTCCTGTATACATTACTAAAGTTAAAAAGAGAAACTTTTCGTTTTCTTTTTGGGCCACCCCGCCTTGGTGGGAAACAGCCGATTTATTAAAAGAAAGATATATATATATATATATATATATATATATATATATATATATATATATATATATATAACATATATATATATATAGATAGATAGATAGATAGATAGATATAGATATGTCATGCCGAATAGGTAAAACTTACGATTTTGGTTTACATAGTAACGCTCTTCTTGCCGAATAAGGCAAGCGAAAATTTGTGTAAGCAATAATTATATCTTTAAACGTATAAGAGAAATTTTTAGAAAGGACTTAAATTTTAAATGAGTTCTTGCTAATTGACCAGTTTTACCTAATCGGCACGACATATGAGTAGTGGTCCTAGTATTATTCCTTCTTGTACTTCACCCGTCGCTTTCGTATATGCGCTATTGTTACTCTTAATGCATATATATAGAGATATATACTTACCAGAATATATTCCAGGTGATAAGCATTAACCTATTCCTAGTCCTCAGTTTTCCATAATAAATTATCTGGTAGCGTCTGGACCAGCTTAGGCGAGTCTGCGAGCCTTCAAAAAAACAGTGATTGCTCTGGAAATTTTTTCCTAGCCTCTGGCCTTGATAAACCTGGTAAAAAAAATAATCTGCTTTGTAAACTCCTTGAAATTGATTACGTCGCAAAGTTATCCGGCTTGACACCCTGCCGCGCGTCGGGAGCAACAGCCTGGCTGGTCAGAGACCGTGCCTCGTTTACCGGACCGAAGATGTGGGGGCCTCCTCCACCACCACTCCCGGTGGTGAATGACCCATCCGGGTTTACCTCCTCGTGAAGTACAATGTGATGCCGTGTGCAGGTGATGCTAGCGTTCGTGGTGGCTAAAACGACGCTCGGAACACGAACGACGCTCGGAACACGAACGACGCTCGGAACACGAACGACGCTCGGAACACGAACGACGCTCGGAACACGAACGACGCTCGGAACACGAACGACGCTCGGAACACGAACGACGCTCGGAACACGAACGACGCTCGGAACACGAACGACACTCGGAACACGAACGACGCTCGGAACACGAACGACGCTCGGAACATGAACGACGCTCGGAACATTAACGACGCTCGGAACATGAACGATGGCATACATATTGTCCTCCGGAAGTGTCTCATTGAAGGGTTTTTCCTCCAAGGAATTTGGATCTACTTCTCCCTCTAATGGAATCAGATTACCTCTTATTTTCCAGGCATTGTATGACCCCTACGAGTTGAACGCTTCTTAATGATAATAATAATAATTTAATTAACTTCTACCTATTGTAATCAGAAATTCTTATGTTCTTCATAAGTTCTCAAGTTATGTTACCATGTTCTTTTGTTATGTTCTTGAGCTCTTGTGTTCTTACGTTCATCAGTTCTCTCATATGGTCTTGTGAAGTTATTATCTTCTTATGTTATTCAGACTTCATATTGTTTTTCTTGTGTTCTTGTGCTTTCCTTAATGTTCTTCATCTCTTATGTTCTTCTGAAGTTGCTATGTTCGTAAGATCTTCAGATCTTCATGTTATGTTCTTCTTACCTTCTTAAACGCTTATGCTCTTCAGGGTTTACTTACGCTCGTTAATTATGCTCATTATTTTTGTTATGATATTCTTATGCTCATATGTTTGTTGCCCCTAATGAATTAACCCGTGATCAACGCCTCCCCTTATGAATTAACCCTAGATCAACGCCTCCCCTTATGAATTAACCCTTGATCAACGCCTCCCCTTATGAATTAACCCGTGATCAACGCCTCCCCTTATGAATTAACCCGTGATCAACGCCTCCCCTTATGAATTAACCCGTGATCAACGCCTTCCCTTATGAATTAACCCTTGATCAACGCCTCCCCTTATGAATTAACCCTTGATCAACGCCTCCCTTTATGAATTAACCCGTGATCAACGCCTTCCCCAGGAGCTAGGTGAGAGCGGGGGGTCACCAGTGGACATTTCCAGCAGGTTGCTCCATCACGTGGGGAACACCATGAATCATCTTATCTTCGGCGTCACCTACCAGGAGAACGACCCAAAGTGGCGCTGGCTGCGTCACCTGCTGGAGGAGGGCACTAAGATGGTCGGCGTGGCGGGGCCTCTGAACTTCCTGCCCTGGCTCAGGTGAGTGGCTAGGCTCCCATGATCCTCCTGCCCCTGGCTCAGGTGAGTGGCTAGGCTCCCATGATCCTCCTGCCCCTGGCTCAGGTGAGTGGCTAGGCTCCCATGATCCTCCTGCCCCTGGCTCAGGTGAGTGGCTAGGCTCCCATGATCCTCCTGCCCCTGGCTCAGGTGAGTGGCTAGGCTCCCATGATCCTCCTGCCCCTGGCTCAGGTGAGTGGCTAGGCTCCCATGATCCTCCTGCCCCTGGCTCAGGTGAGTGGCTAGGGCCCTCTGAACTTCCTGCCCCTGGCTCAGGTGAGTGGCTAGGGCCCTCTGAACTTCCTGCCCTGGCTCAGGTGAGTGGCTAGGCTCCCATGATCCTCCTGCCCCTGGCTCAGGTGAGTGGCTAGGGCCCCCCACTGAACTTCCTGCCCCTGGCTCAGGTAAGTGGCTAGGTCCTCCTGAACTTACTGCCCCTGGCTCAGGTGAGTGGCTAGGGCCCTCTGAACTTCCGGCCCTGGCTCAGGTGAGTGGCTAGGCTCCCATGATCCTCCTGCCCCTGGCTCAGGTGAGTGGCTAGGGCCCCCCACTGAACTTCCTGCCCCTGGCTCAGGTAAGTGGCTAGGTCCTCCTGAACTTACTGCCCCTGGCTCAGGTGAGTGGCTAGGGCCCTCTGAACTTCCGGCCCTGGCTCAGGTGAGTGGCTAGGCCCCCTGAACTTCCTGCCCCTGGCTCAGATGAGTGGCCAGAGCTCCCCTGAACTTCCTGCCCCTGGCTCAGGAGAGTGGCTTGGGCCCCTTGAACTTCCTGCCTCTGGCTCAGGTGAGTGGGTAGACCCCTCTGAACTCACTGCCCCTAGCTGAGGTGAGTGGATAGGCCCCCCCCCTCTGAACTTCCTGCCCCTGGCTCAGGTGAGTGGCTAGGTCCCTGGTTCAGGGTGTGGCTGAGCCCGTGTGAGTGGCCTTGACGAGAAGGTTGAGTAACCTTGGCATAAAAACAGGAACACTGAAGTAGGCCTCTGCTGGCCTGTGCTAAGTAGGTGCTGCTCACACCTACTCACTCTCATCTACGTATTTCTCTCAGCTATTTTTTTCAGATACAAAAAAAAAAATAGTATCAGCGGTATTACATGTCAGTGTGTGGCACTTGTCTATAACTCTAACACAAACCAGTGCCTTGTGATTCGAAGCAAGGCTCGTGCTAAGGTGTTGGAGGTAATAAAGCTGCCTCTATTCTGTGTTTGGTTTCGGGATAACCAGGCCAGCATCCTTCCATCTTTTAAAGTGCTTAGTGATTCTCTGCAGCAGGATGCTGCACCCTGCTGCACGCAGGTGCACGCTGCTGCACGCTGCTGCACGCAAGTGTTGTTCAGGTCGTCACGTCTGGCCTGTGTTCCTCCATGCTCACGGTGATGCATGTTTCTCGAATTTCCCTGCAGGGCAGCCACACCTGCCTCGACTGTTTAACGCATACAGGAGGGTCATGCTTTACAGCGCTTCGCTTTACAGCGCTTCGCTAATGCAGCGGTTTTCAATGATACCCCTTCTTCATTCAGTAAGTATATTCACCACTCACTATAAGCTAAGGACGAAAATATTTTAAGGTAAGTAATGTGTGTACTCTATATGAATTTTTTACGCCTAGCTCTATTGCTCACTTAATATATGATAGTGAAAACATGTTATCAGGCTTTTATATGCATATGAAAGTGAAAAAAAAGGCTGTTTCATTTTACAGCAATTTTTGCTTTCCAGCAGTAGCCCGGAACCTAGCGTGCTGTATAAGCGGGGCCCTCCTGTATATTGTCTCCCATGAGTCAGCCACACCTCTGTCCACGAGAACATTCCTTCTCCATTACCGTGAGCTTTCCAAGTTTTATTGAAATTCATACAATCAGCATCGTACATTTTATCCTTGTCTACCGCCTAAAATACTGTTGTTGTTTTTTGCAAGAATAGTCAGTAAATTTGTTAGACAAGAACGTTAGCTTACGAATCCGCCTTAAGATTCAGTGATCAAATTACGTTCTTGATGGTGACTTAATACTTTGCCCGGTATGGAGGGCAGGTTAATTGGGCGGCAGCTCGAAGGTAGGGACCAACTGCCCGTTTTGTATCAACGAATGCCATCAGTCGTTCTCCATATCTCAGGTACAATACGCGTTCGCAGTAACAGGCGTACCCTGAAAAAAAAAAATATTGGTCAGGTCCCTGGGGCTTACTGTGCTTCGAGAGACTTAGGTGAAAAGCCTGTGTCAGGTACGGTGTAGCCTTGGCGTGTCAGGTGAGTGAAGCCTCAGGTAGACAAGCTTCAGGTGTCAGGTGAGTAAAGTCTCAGGTAGACAAGCTTCAGGTGTCAGGTGAGTGAAGTCTCAGGTAGACAAGTTTCAGGTGTCAGGTGAGTGAAGCCTCAGGTAGACAAGCTTCAGGTGTCAGGTGAGTAAAGTCTCAGGTAGACAAGCTTGAGGTGTCAGGTGAGTGAAGTCTCAGGTAGACAAGCTTCAGGTGTCAGGTGAGTGAAGTCTCAGGTAGACAAGCTTCAGGTGTCAGGTGAGTGAAGTCTCAGGTAGACAAGTTTCAGGTGTCAGGTGAGTGAAGCCTCAGGTAGACAAGCTTCAGGTGTCAGGTGAGTAAAGTCTCAGGTAGACAAGCTTCAGGTGTCAGGTGAGTGAAGTCTCAGGTAGACAAGCTTCAGGTGTCAGGTGAGTGAAGTCTCAGGTAGACAAGCTTCAGGTGTCAGGTGAGTGAAGTCTCAGGTAGACAAGCTTCAGGTGTCAGGTGAGTGAAGTCTCAGGTAGACAAGCTTCATGTGTCAGGTGAGAGAAGCCTCAGGTAGACAAGCTTGAGGTGTTAGGTGAGTGAAGTCTCAGGTAGACAAGCTTCAGGTGTCAGGTGAGTAAAGCCTCAGGTAGACAAGCTTCAAGTGTCAGGTGAGTGAAGTCTCAGGTAGACAAGCTTCAGGTGTCAGGTGAGTGAAGGCTCAGGTAGACAAGCTTCAGGTGTCAGGTGAGTGAAGGCTCAGGTAGACAAGCTTCAGGTGTCAGGTGAGTAAAGTCTCAGGTAGACAAGCTTCAGGTGTCAGGTGAGTGAAGCCTCAGGTAGACAAGCTTCAGGTGTCAGGTGAGTAAAGTCTCAGGTAGACAAGCTTGAGGTGTTAGGTGAGTGAAGCCTCAGGTAGACAAGCTTCAAGTGTCAGGTGAGTGAAGCCTCAGGTAGACAAGCTTCAAGTGTCAGGTGAGTGAAGTCTCAGGTAGACAAGCTTCAGGTGTCAGGTGAGTAAAGTCTCAGGTAGACAAGCTTCAGGTGTCAGGTGAGCAAGTTGGCGTGCCAGCCTTGAGGTGGCTGGGCTGAGTAATCTTGTCGTGGCTAAGGTGAGTGACCTTGGAGGGCGAGGCAGCAGGTAGTAGGGGAGGTGAAGCAGTAGGTGGCAGGGGAGGCGAGGCAGCAGGAGGCAGGGGTCAATGCTTCACCAGCAGGAGGCTCACCATGAAGCCTCAATACTTGTTCTTACTCAAGGTAATCACCAAGTGTTCACATAACTGTATCATATATAACAGCTAAGAACATTAAAATAATTATTAATAATTAATAATAATAATTATTAATAATAAATAATAATAATTAATGATAATAATAATAAATAATAATAAATAACAATAATAACAATAAATAATAATAATAATAATAATAATAAATAAAATAAATTTATTATTATTATTATTATTATTATTATTATTATTATTATTATTATTATTATTATTATAGTAGTAGTAATAACAATAGTAATAGTAGTAGTAGCATTAGTAATAGTAACACTAATGCTAAAATAGTATTATCTAATAAGTGTATAAGTTCATATATTTAAGTAAATATAAAAGTAATAATAATATATGACAGAAGGCATCAGTTGCAGAGTGCTGACATTGCAGCACTTACTCAGTATTGTTCCGTTCTGACTCAAGAAATCGCAGTAACGCGATTGCAAACAAATCAGCACAGGTAGTGATCGAACCCATGGCAGGCGAGTCCTAGAACTCACCCGTCGTGGGTTTGATCCTCACCAGTTCTGATTTATTGCTCTGATGTGTTTTTGTAATCTTGAGATCCCTCGTTGGTACAGTAGCTAACTGTCAACTGCTGACTGCCAGCAACTGACCGTTGAAAGCTTACTGAAAAACAGCTATATGTGACCATTGTAAATAATTTGTTACACCCAGGAGCACAAGGTCATCCCTCACCAGTCAAGGTTTCTAACCCGGATACCAGAGATGTCAGGGTGATGCTGTGTTAGGCCTCTCTCCCACTCATCTCCTGGATCTCTGAGATGTTTGGGTGATGCTGTGTTAGACCTCCGGCCCTCCCTCATCCTTGAAGATGCTTCTCCACTCCTAGAGTGAAGATGCTTCTCCACTCCTAGAGTGAAGATACTTCTCCACTCCTAGAGTGGAGATGCATCTGAACTCCTAGAGTGAAGATGCTTCTCCACTCCTAGAGTGGAGATGCATCTGAACTCCTAGAGTGAAGATGCTTCTCCACTCCTAGAGTGAAGATGCTTCTCCGCTCCTAGAGTGAAGATGCTTCTCCACTCCTAAAGTGAAGATGCTTCTCCACTCCTAGAGTGAAGATGTTTCTCCACTCCTAGAGTGAAGATGCTTCTCCACTCCTAGAGTGAAGATGCTTCTCCGCTCCTAGAGTGAAGATGCTTCTCCACTCCTAAAGTGAAGATGCTTCTCCACTCCTAGAGTGAAGATGTTTCTCCACTCCTAGAGTGAAGATGCTTCTCCACTCCTAGAGTGAAGATGCTTCTTCACTCCTAGAGTGAAGATGTTTCTCCACTCCTAGAGTGAAGATGCTTCTCCACTCCTAGAGTGAAGATGTTTCTCCACTCCTAGAGTGAAGATGTTTCTCTACTCCTCTAGTGAAGATGCTTCTCCACTCCTATAGTGAAGATGCTTCTCCACTCCTAGAGTGAAGATGCTTCTCCACTCCTAGAGTGAAGATGCTTCTCCACTCCTATAGTGAAGATGCTTCTCCACTCCTAGAGTGAAGATGCTTCTCCACTCCTATAGTGAAGATGCTTCTCCACTCCTATAGTGAAGATGCTTCTCCACTCCTAGAGTGAAGATGCTTCTCCACTCCTAGAGTGAAGATGTTTCTCCACTCCTATAGTGAAGATGCTTCTCCACTCCTATAGTGAAGATGCTTCTCCACTCCTAGAGTGAAGATGCTTCTCCACTCCTTGAGTGAAGATGCTTCTCCACTCCTATAGTGAAGATGCTTCTCCACTCCTAGAGTGAAGATGCTTCTCCACTCCTAGAGTGAAGATGCTTCTCCACTCCTAGAGTGAAGATGCTTCTCCACTCCAAGAGTGAAGATGCTTCTCCACTCCTAGAGCGGAGAAGCATTTGTTAAGCTTGCCAATGGTTGTCGGTGGTCTCCTTTAAGTGTGGTTATAGGTATTGTAATTTTTATAGCCATTATCCTTGTTATTATTATTTGTTTAGCAGTTGTAGTAATAGTGTTATTCTTTGTTTGATGTGAAGTATTAGTTCAATGGACCACCATGTCTACCTTATGTTTCCTTGTTGCCACTGCTCATCTTTGCCTACACTGCGCCTCCTTTCTTAACTGTACTCTCTTGACTTATTAATTAATCATGCATTAGTTAAATATATATATATATATATATATATATATATATATATATATATATATATATATATATATATATATATATATATATTTACCTAATGCATGATATATATATATATATATATATATATATATATATATATATATTATATATATATATATATATATATATATATAATATATATATATATATATATATATATATATATTTACCTAATGCATGATATATATATATATATATATATATATATATATATATATATATTTAGTATATATATATATATATATATATATATATATATATATATATATATATTATATATATATATATATATATATATATATATATCATGCATTAGGTAAATATATATATATATATATATATATATATATATATATATATATATATATATATATATATTTAACTAATGCATGATTAATTAATAAGTCAAGAGAGTACAGTTAAGAAAGGAGGCGCAGTGTAAAGATGAGCAGTGCAACAAGGAAACATAAGATAGACATGGTGGTCCATTGAACTAATACTTCACATCAAACAAGAATAACACTATTACTCAACTGCTAAACAAATAATAATAACAAGGATAATGGCTATAAATACAATACCTATAACCACTTAAAGGAGACCACCGACACACCGGCCTATTCCCACCAAGGCAAGGTGGCCCGAAAAAGAAGGGGTGCTTTACACTACAGCAACAAAACTGCAACATTAACACCCCTCCTTCAGAGTGCAGACACTGTACTTCACATCGCCAGGACTCAAGTCTGTTCTGCCGGTTTTCCTGAATCCCTTCATAAATGTTACCTTGCTCACACTCCAACAGCACGTCAAGTATTAAAAACCATTTGTCTCCATTCACTCCTATCAAACACGCTCACACATGCTTGCTGGAAGTCCAAGCCCCTCTCACACAAAACCTCCTTTACCCCCTCCCTCCAACCTATCCTAGTCCGACCCCTACCCCGCCTTCCCTCCACTACAGATTTATACACTCTCGAAGTCATTCTGTTTCGTTCCATTCTCTCTACATGTCCAAACCACCTCAACAACCCCTCCTCAGCCCTCTGGATAATAGTTTTAGTAATCCCGCACCTCCTCTTAATTTCCAAGCTCCGAATTATCTGCATTATATTCACACCCCACATTGACCTTAGACATGACATCTCCACTGCCTCCAGCCTTCTCCTCGTTGCAACATTCATTACCCATGCTTCACACCCATATAAGAGTGTTGGTATAACTATACTCTCATACATTCCCCTCTTTACTTCCATTGACAAAGTTCTTTGTCTCCACAGACTCCGAAGTGCACCACTCACAATCTTTCCCCTCATCAATTCTATGATTCACCTCATCCTTCATAGGCCCATCTGCTGACACGTTCACTCCTAAATATCTGAATACATTCACCTCCTCCATACTCTCTCCCTCCAATCTGATATCCAATCTTTCGTCACCTAGTCTTTTTGTTATCCTCATCACCTTACTCTTTCCTATATTCACTTTCAATTTTCTTCTTTAACATACCTTACCAAATTCATCCACCAACCTCTGCAACTTCTCTTCAGAATCTCCCAAAAGCACAGTGTCATCAGCAAAAAGCAACTGTGACAACTCCCACTCTGTATTTGATTCTTTATCTTTTAACCCTACACCTCTTGCCAAGACCCTCGCATTCATATATAGTATATATAGCATATATTAGGACTCATCCTTAATCCTTCAAAGTGTGAAATTATCACAACAAATCAGGAAATAATCAATGCGGTGCAAACAATCCTCCCAGAAGTCACTACTATCACTCCATCCAACAGTACCCTCCTGGGAGCACGCTGGGTCCCCACGCCATCGACACTGTCCTCAAGGACAAAGTGAATGACCTGAAAGAATGGAGGAGAAAATAAGTGATCTTGATGCCCATGATGCCCTGTATCTCCTCACAAGGTGTCTTACTATGCCAAGACTCACTTACTTCTTGAGGTGCGCACCCTCTTTGAAAACCCAACACTTGACGAGTATGACGCACACCTGAGATCAACCTTCAAGAAGGCACTGAATCTGTCACTAGAGGATCAGCAATGGGAGCAGGCAACCCTCCCAGTGCGACTTGGAGGTATAGGGGTGCGCAAAGCAAGGCAGGTAGCGTTACCTGCATTTCTGTCATCGTGTTTGGCCTCCTGTGGATTAGTCAAGAGGATTGTCCCTGAACGTTTGAGAGGTGTGGTGGGAGCTCAAGACCCCAAGTTCATTGAAGCAGCAGTGCAGTGGGACATCCTGGCAGACTCCTCCAGTAGACCAGCTCCTCCCAAAGAGCACAAACAGTCCCACTGGGACAAACCGATCATGGAAAAATTTCCAACACAATGCTCACCAACGCTTCAGGAAAGGACAAAGCTCGTCTCCTAGCGGTGAGGGCACCACACTCAGGAGATTTCCTTTTTGCTGTTCCCAATTCCTCTCTGGGCACTCGACTCGACCCACAGGCCATTCGATTGGTGTTGCTCTTCGCCTAGCCGCCCCCATACTCACCGAACATAGGTGTATTTGCGGCAGGGCGACGGCTGATCAATTCGGACTTCATGGTCTAGTGTGTCACCATCAGAAGGGAAGTATGCTAGACATGAGGAGGTCAATGACATCATAAAGAAAGCCTCGCCACAGCCCGTTGCCCAGCTCAACGGGAACCCCAAGTGCAGAGGTCTGATGGAAGTCAAAAGCGTCCTGATGGAGCCACCATGTTACCCTGGAAGGATGGTAAGCAGATTGCTTGGGACTACACCTGTGCTGCCACATTGGCAGACACCTACCTGCCACACTCCTTAGCCGAAGGGGGTGGAGCTGCCAGCCACAGGGAGACCCAGAAGACCCGCAAATATGAAGACCTTCCCTCTTGCTATAACTTCATCCCAATAGGGTCGGAGACCCATGGAGCATGGGGCAAGTGTGCTCTAAAGTTTCTCAAGGAGCTGGGTGGAAAACTCATCATAGAAACCAAGGACCACAGGGCGACCAGCTTCCTCTTTCAGAGACTCATTGTTGCGATCCAGAGGGGAAATGCCTGCAGTATTCTGGGCACGCGGCCCACTGCCGGGGAGTTGGACGAAGTATTTGACATGTAACTCTGAGTTGTTATCTATGTTGTTTTACTCCCCATTGTATTTTGTCTTGAAATAAAGTTTGTAAAAACAGATGGGGTGGTAGGGGAAGTGGAATATTCAAATGGCTTCAGAAAGAAATCTAAATATTCTTCCTTGAAGTTTTTATCCACTTCTCCGGGCAATGGGTCCCACAATTGACACCAGAGGTGGACCCCATCCTATATATATATATATATATATATATATATATATATATATATATATATATATATATATATATATATATATATATATATAAATATATATATATTATCCATATATATATATATATATATATATATATATATATATATATATATATATATATATATATATATATATATATATATTTTTTTTTTTAACAAGTCGGCCGTCTCCCACCGAGGCAGAGTGACCCAAAAAAAAAGAAAATACTTTCATCATCATTCAACACTTTCACCACACTCATACATAATCACTGTCTTTGCAGAGGAGCTCAGATACGACAGCTAAGAATAGTCCCTCCCAGCTGTCACTATCTCAGACCCCTCCTTTAAAGTGCAGGCATTGTACTTCCCTTTTCCAGGACTCAAGTCCAACTAAATCAATTAACTGGTTTCCCTGAATCCCTTCACAAAATGTTACCCTGCTCACACTCCAACAGATCGTCATGTCCCAAAAACCATTCGTCTCCATTCACTCCTATCTAACACGCTCACACATGCTTGCTGGAAGTCCAAGCCCCTCGCCCACAAAACCTCCTTTACCCCTTCCTTCCAACCTTTTCTAGGACGACCCCAACCCCGCCTTCCTTCCCCTACAGATTTATACGCTCTCCAAGTCATTCTACTTTGATCCATTCTCTCTAAATGACCAAACCACCTCAACAACCCCTCTTCAGCCCTCTGACAAATACTTTTAGTAACTCCACACCTTCTCCTAATTTCCACATTCCGAATTTTCTGCATAATATTTACACCACACATTGCCCTTAGACAGGACATCTCCACTGCCTCCAGCCTCCTC
>WNWK01007783.1:85000-90565 GCA_009830355.1 Cherax destructor
CTGTCCCCCAGTTGTTTAACAGTCTTGTCGCGTCCACTACTTTGCACAGTATTTTTACCTCAAAGATTTGGTGTTGTTGGTGTTGTTGGTGTTGTTGGTGTTGTTGGGGTTGTTGGTGTTCTTGGTGTTGTTGGGGTTGTTGGTGTTGTTGGGGGTGTTGGTGTTGTTGGGGGTGTTGGTGTTGTTGGGGGTGTTGGTGTTGTTGGGGGTGTTTGTGTTGTTGGTATTGTTGGGGGTGTTGGTGTTGTTGGGGGTGTTGGTGTTGTTGAGGGTGTTGGTGTTGTAGGGGTGTTGTGTTGTTGGTGTTGTTGGGGGTGTTGGTGTTGTTGGGGTGTTGGTGTTGTTGGGGGTGTTGGTGTTGTTGGTGTTGTTGGTGTTGTTGGTGTTGTTGGTGTTGTTGGGGGTGTTGGGGGTGTTGGTGTTGTTAGGGGTGTGGTGTTGTTGGTGTTGTTGGGTTTGGTTGTTGGGGTGTTGTGTGTTGGTGTGGTTGTGGTTGTTGGTGTTGTTGGGGGTGGTGTTGTTGGGTGTTGGTTGTTGGTGTTGTTGGGGTTGGTGTTGTTGGTGTGTTGGTGTTGTTGGGGGTGTTGGGTGTTGTTGGTGTTGTTGGTGTTGTTGGGGTTGTTGGTGTTGTTGGGGGTGTTGGTGTTGTTGGTGTTGTTGGTGTTGTTGGGGGTGTTGGTGTTGTTGGTGATGTTGGTGTTGTTGGGGGTGTTGGTGTTGTTGGTGTTGTTGGTGTTGTTGGGGGTGTTGGTGTTGTTGGTGTTGTTGGTGTTGTTGGTGTTGTTGGTGTTGTTGGGGTGTTGGTGTTGTTGGTGTGTTGGTGTTGGTGTTGTGGGGTGTTGGTGTTGTTGGTGTTGTTGGTGTTGTTGGTGTTGTTGGTGCTTTTTGGGGTGTTGGTGTTGTTGGTGGTGTTGGTGTTGTTGGTGTTGTTGGTGTTGTTGGTGTTGTTGGTGTTGTTGGGGGTGTTGGTGTTGTTGGGGGTGTTGGTGTTGTTGGTGTTGTTGGTGTTGTTGGTGTTGTTGGTGTTGTTGGGGGTGTTGGTGTTGTTGGGTGTGGTGTTGTTGTGGTGTTGGTGTTGTGGTGTTGTTGGTGTTGTTGGGGGTGTTGTGTTGTTGGTGTTGTTGGGGGTGTTGGTGTTGTTGGTGTTGTTGGTGTTGATGGGGGTGTTGGTGTTGTTGGTGTTGTTGGTGTTGTTGGGGTGTTGGTGTTGTTGGTGTTGTTGGTGTTGTTGGTGTTGTTGGTGTTGTTGGGGGTGTTGGTCATCACATATACTGTAATTAAGGATACAGCTGAAATTCTCGCAGTCCTGTGTCTAGGAACACCTCCTGTGACGCAGCTGTTACTACACTCTGTGACGCAGCTGTTACTACACTCTGTGACGCAGATGTTACTACACTCTGTGGCGCAGCTGTTACTACACTCTGTGACACAGCTGTTACTACACTCTGTGACACAGCTGTTACTACACTCTGTGACACAGCTGTTACTACACTCTGACACAGCTGTTACTACACTCGGACGCAGCTGTTACTACACTCAGTACACAGCTGTTACTACACTCTGTGACACAGCTGTTACTACACTCTGTGACGCAGCTGTTACTACACTCTGTGGCGCAGCTGTTACTTCACTCTGTGACGCAGCTGTTACTTCACTCTGTGACGCAGCTGTTATTTCACTCTGTGACGCAGCTGTTACTTCACTCTGTGACGCAGCTGTTATTTCACTCTGTGACGCAGCTGTTACTTCACTCTGTGACGCAGCTGTTACTTCACTCTGTGACACAGCTGTTACTTCACTCTGTGATGCAGCTGTTACTTCACTCTGTGACGCAGCTGTTACTACACTCTGTGTCGCAGCTGTTACTACACTCTGTGACGCAGCTGTTACTACACTCTGTGACGCAGCTGTTACTACACTCTGTGACGCAGCTGTTACTACACTCTGTGACGCAGCTGTTACTTCACTCTGTGACGCAGCTGTTACTTCACTCTGTGACGCAGCTGTTACTTCACTCTGGACCAGCTGTTATCACTCTGTGACAGCTGTTACTTCACTCTGTGACGCAGCTGACTCACTCTGTGAGCAGCTGTTACTTCACTCTGTGACGCAGCTGTTACTACACTCTGTGACGCAGCTGTTACTACTCTGTGACGCAGCTGTTACTTCACTCTGTGACGCAGCTGTTACTCACTCTGTGACGCAGCTGTTACTTCACTCTGTGACGCAGCTGTTACTCACTCTGTGACGCAGCTGTTACTTCACTCTGTGACGCAGCTGTTACTCACTCTGTGGACGCAGCTGTTACTTCACTCTGTGACGCAGCTGTTACTTCACTCTGTGACGCAGCTGTTACTACACTCTGTGACGCAGCTGTTACTACACTCTGTGACGCAGCTGTTACTACACCTGTGACGCAGCTGTTACTCACTCTGTGACGCAGCTGTTACTCACTCTGTGACGCAGCTGTTACTACACTCTGTGACGCAGCTGTTACTTCACTCTGTGACGCAGCTGTTACTACACTCTGCGACGCAGCTGTTACTTCACTCTGTGACGCAGCTGTTACTTCACTATGTGATGCAGCTGTTACTATACTGTGACGCAGCTGTTACTACACTCTGTGACGCAGCTGTTACTACACTCTGTGACGCAGCTGTTACTACACTCTGTGACGCAGCTGTTACTACACTCTGTGACGCAGCTGTTACTACACTCTGTGACGCAGCTGTTACTACACTCTGTGACGCAGCTGTTACTACACTCTGTGGCGCAGCTGTTACTACACTCTGTGACGCAGCTGTTACTACACTCTGTGACGCAGCTGTTACTACACTCTGTGACGCAGCTGTTACTACACTCTGTGGCGCAGCTGTTACTACACTCTGTGACGCAGCTGTTACTACACTCTGTGGCGCAGCTGTTACTACACTGTGACTCAGCTGTTACTACACTGTGACGCAGCTGTTACTATACTGTGACGCAGCTGTTACTATACTGTGACGCAGCTGTTACTACACTGTGACGCAGCTGTTACTACACTGTGACGCCGCTGTTACTACACTGTGACGCAGCTGTTACGGTAAGGATCTCATGGAAGTGAGGTCGACAGGTTGTTTTTCTTCTGTATTCTCCTTGCACACGGAGCTGAGTCTCGACCCCTGCAACCACAAATAGGTGAGTACAGACGGGCCAAATGTTTATCAACAAGTGCCTTTGACAACCGCTAACTAACTACCTAGCACACAAAACTGAACAATATTGTCCAAAAGAAAAAAAATTAAGAAACATTTAATGCAAGATGTTGAAGAGACATTAAAGAAATACGTGGAATCATCACAGCAAGAAGACCAATAAAGAAGGGTGAGAGAGGGAACGTGAGGAGAGAGGAAGAGACAACTCTGAAGAGGATGTAGTAGACACGAGTAAGGTAGAACTAAATGTTTTATTTATTTTGTTTTAAAAGTAAAGTAAACAATAGACAAAATCATTGACGTAGAACAAGAAATATGTGAAGTGTTTTACCAAAAAAAAATTATATGTTACCTCACAGAGATAAATAAAATGGAATATATATATATATATATATATATATATATAAAATAGTGTGTGTGTGTGTGTGTGTGTGTGTGTGTGTGTGTGTGTGTGTGTGTGTATGTGTGAGTAATATGTATTACGATCGTAGCAATGTCACAACCTGATGCAACACATTCCAGTGATCGACCTTGAGGGATGATGCTTGCCTTAAGAGGATGCTGAGTCTGGTACCAGTCATGGTTAGAGTATGTGTGTGTGAGTGTGTGTGTGTGTGTGTGTGTGTGTGTGTGTGTGTGTGTGTATGTGCTCACCTATTTGCTCACCTATTTGTGGTTGCAGGGGTCAAGTCATAGCTCCTGGCCCCGCCTCTTCACTGATTGCTACTAGGTCCTCTCTCTCCCTGCTCCATGAGCTTTATCAAACCTAGTCTTAAAACTATGTATGGTTCCTGCCTCCACTATGTCGCTTTCTAGGCTATTCCACTTCCTGACAACTCTATGACTGAAGAAATACTTCCTAACATCCCTTTGACTCATAGGAGTCTTCAACTTCCAATTGTGACCCCTTGTTTCTGTGTCCCCTCTCTGGAACATCTTGTCTCTGTCCACCTTATCTATTCCTCGCAGTATTTTATATGTCGTTATCATGTCTCCCCTAACCCTCCTGTCCTCTAGTGTCGTCAGGCCGATTTCCCTTAATCTTTCTTCATAGGACAATCCCCTTAGCTCTGGGACTAGTCTTGTTGCAAACCTTTGCACTTTCTCTAATTTCTTGACGTGCTTGACCAGGTGTGGGTTCCAGACTGGTGCTGCATACTCCAGTATGGGCCTGACGTTTATGGTGTACAGAGTCTTGAATGATTCCTTAGTGAGGTATTGAAACGCTATTCTTAGGTTTGCCAGCTGCCCGTATGCTGCAGCAGTTATCTGATTGATGTGTGCCTCAGGAGATGTGCTCGGTATTATACTCACCCCAAGATCTTTTTCTTTGAGTGAGGTTTGCAGTCTTTGGCCACCTAGACTATACTCTGTCTGCGGTCTTCTTTGCCCTTCCCCGATATGCATGACTTTACATTTGGCAGGGTTAAATTCAAGGAGCCAGTTACTGGACCAGGCTTGCAGCCTGTCCAGGTCTCTTTGTAGTCCTGCCTGATCCTCGACTGATTTGATTCTTCTCATTAACTTCACATCATCTGCAAACAGGGACACTTCTGAGTCTATCTCTTCCGTTATGTCATTCACATATACCAAAAACAGTACAGGTCCTAGGACTGACCCTTGTGGAACTCCACTCGTCACAGGTGCCCACTCTGACTTCTCGTCACGTACCATGACTCGTTGTTGCCTCCCTGTCAGATATTCTCTGATCCATTGCAGTGCTTTTCCTGTTACGTGTGCCTGATCCTCTAGCTTTTACATTAACCTCTTGTGAGGAACTGTGTCGAACGCCTTCTTGCAGTCCAAAAAAATGCAGTCTATCCACCCCTCTCTCTCGTGTCTTACTTCTGTTACCTTGTCATAAAACTCCAGTAGGTTTGTGACACAGGATTTTCCTTCCCTGAAACCGTGCTGGTTGTCGTTTATAAGCTTGTGTCTTTCAAGGTGCTCCACCACTCTCCTCCTGATGATCTTCTCCATGACTTTGCATACTATACACGTCAGTGACACAGGTCTGTAGTTTAATGCCTCGTGTCTGTCTCCTTTCTTAAAAATTTGGACTACATTTGCCATCTTCCACGCCTCAGGTAGTTGCCCAGTTTCAATGGATGTGTTGAAGATTTGTGTTAGTGGCACACACAACATCTCTGCTCCCTCTCTAAGGACCCACGGAGAAATGTTGTCCGGTCCCACCGCTTTTGAGGTATCGAGTTCATAGCAGCTTCTTCACCTCCTCCTGCCAGCAAGATTTCATCCAAGACCATGGTGATACCTCCCCATTCTGAATTCCTGAGTCCTTCCTGTCTCCTGTGTAAATACTTAAATCTCATGTTGAGCTCATACCTCTTGGCTTCAAGTTTATTGTGAACTC
>WNWK01007784.1:0-35000 GCA_009830355.1 Cherax destructor
ATAGGGAGTTCTTGGAGCTCAAGCTGCTCGAAAATGTTATCACCACATGTCTGGAAATTCCGTTGGACAATGGTGTGGGGCAAAATGACAGAACCACAACAAGAATTGAGGGAATGGTGCTTGTCAATAGTAACAGGTGTAGTGTCAATGGTCGGAAGAAGAGAAAGATCGCGAGCTTGGCCAGCATTCTGGACCGTGATGATGCGAGTGCCGCTCTTGAGAGCGTGAAATGCGATGTCTTTACCAACATGGCGTAGCAGAGCTTTACCAATACTATGGTCTGAAAGATAGGTATTAGGAGAAGTCGGTCGCAGAGTAAAAAACTTCGTCCATTGAGTAGTTTGAAACAGAGAGTTTAAGGGGAGTGCGTGACGAGCTGGTCGTTTCTGCGATGAACGAGAAGGGAGTGTCGAATCGTCATGTGTGGGTCTTGGTCGTTTTTGTGTGGGACCGGGGGTGGTCCGATGGGAGACGGGGGAGCGATTCGAAAATTGCCGCACCGTCGAGGGAGAAGCCGGAATCAAGGTCAGAGAAGAGCGAACGTCAGACGTATCGAAAGGGCCAGTCGGGACCCTGGTACCTGAAGCAGGTGACGAACCAGCACCAGCAAGAGGTACAGGGGCATGAGAGGTGTCCAAAGTCATCCGTTAACGAGGCAGGGTCAGTACTGGGTGCGGTATCAGGAAGGGGCCCGGGGGTAGTGGGTTCATGGATTGGGTCAGCCATGGTTAGGTTACTTCTTTCTTTTTATTTTTAAGAAAAAAAAAGAAAGAAGAAAATAAAATAAAAATAAAAAAAGAATAAAAAAAAAAGGGGGAACGTGGAGGAATAGCTCCTAGGAGGAATGAAAGTAAGCGTAAATCCCCCTCCGTGCCCAAGAGGACCTCAACACCGCAAGTGGTGCAGATGCAGCATGGAACCCGTGCCATACCCTACCCTTCATGCCAGTAAACCAGCAATCCGGGATAGCAACCTCACATTCATCGATCCATCTCAGCGGACAAAAGAGAGGGCGGCCGGATATCCGCCACAAAGCATACCGCCTTCGGCCACCACCCCCGGAATCCGAAGGTGGCCTCCAGAGATACACCCGTCGCCGAAAGATACCCAAGGCCACCCCGGGTGACCGGAGAGGATCGGGACATCCCCAGGCGATCCAGATTCCACGGCAAACTACACCACCGCCAAGGACCTCAACGGAATGGGATGGACCACGATACCCTTCCCCCTACCTAGGAACTAGAATGCCTGAGGAGAGAAGCTCCCAGGGTAAAACTGGGAAGGAAATAAGGAAGGGATGGGGAGGAGGAGGAGGAAAGGGAAAAGGGAGGATGGGGAAGTTGGGAAAAAGGGAGGGGGGATTGGGGGGTAATTAGGTTCGGTCTGAGGAAGAAGACCAAGAGGTCCAATTCCTCAGACCGATAGCCTCTTTACCACGACAAGGAGCCCCCCTTAAAGAGGCAAAGAAGGGAAGTGACCCCAGATGAGGACTTGGTACCTAAAGTCCTTATGGAGGGGGATTCCCCTTCCAAAAATTAGGGTCTCTACCCTCTCCCCTCCTATCTCTCTTCCATCCAGCAACATCAGTCTTCAGTAAAGGTAAGTACCACATTCATTTCATTCATTTGTGCATGTAAATCTATCTTTAAGGCCCCCCAAAAAAAAATTTTCCAAACTTCTGGGTTTCTGGAACGGATTAATTGAATTTCCATTATTTCTTATGGGGAAAATGGTTTCAGTTTTCGTGTGTTTCAGTTTTAGTGCCTCCCTCAGGAATGGATTAAACACGAAAACGGAGGGATGACTGTACATATATAAGAGTTATGCATATTAAAGTTATCAAGTTGGAGATTCATTTTTATTTTTTTTCTAATATGTATACGTATTTAATTCTTCATTTGACATCATTACAAAGGGAGAAGCAGCAGTGTCTCAGTAACTCATGACACTTCATCCCACTATAAAATATTGTATAATTATACTATTACTATCAATAAATATTACCTATCATATTTATTCCAGAATAATATTAGGTATAACATAAATAACGTAGAAGCATGATAAAAACTGACATTATATAGAGAGGTATTGAACGGTGGAGGGCGGAGGATGAAAAAAAAAAGTGACCGAGAAAACGTTATGCGCGTGAAGGGTAACTATAGAAGATCACTCTTACCCTATGCAAAGACTGAAAAAAGTGCGATTTTTAAAAAAAAAAAATCCCAAGTAATCAGCTATGCAGGTGTTTCCTGGAATATCTCGGAAGTCATTGACCTATTTCAGTTTGTATTACTGTTAATAATACACAGATTGAAAGGAATTTCCCAGCAAACATAAAACTGAATGTTTTAATTTTGGGTGGTGCCACTTTTGAAGTGTCAGTAAAGGGTGATTCCTCGATTAGCGACGAAATCGTTTACCGGCGGGGTCTTAGGCCCCTATCTCTGTTGTTAAGTGAGGAGAGACTGTATTAGATTTAACATTTAATTCAATATAAGGTAAGCATTTTAATTGGTAATACAGTGGACCCCCGAGTAACGAACACCCCGGAAATCATACAATTATGTAAGTATAATGTTGTAAGTGCTTGTGGAAGTGTATTTTTGGGGGTCTGAAATAGACTAACCTACGTGACATTATTCCTTAAGGGAGTAAATTCGTTCGGTAATGGCACTTGAGCAGGCTTCTGGAGTGAAGTTTTTACGTTACTCGTTGGTCCACTGTATACCACTTTCTCATTTACTTATGTTATACGAAAAGAGAAAGTAATGATTCCATATAACTTGACAACCTGATATGAGAGAGATGAATAAAAAAACACAATGAATCCCTATTTTCCATATACAGTGGACCCCCGGATTACGATGGAGTCGGATAACGATAAATTCGGAAGACGATACATTTTTCCGTAAAAATAATGGATCGGTAAATGATGATCTGCTCGGAAAACGCTATTCGTCTTGGACGTGTACACGGCACAACGCTTCATCCAGAGTCAGTGTGCCATTGTGTACCAGCAAGTGAGCGCCACCCCTGCATTCATACCATACATTTTGTCATTATTCCACTGTTTTTAGTGCTTGCAACTGCTAAATAAGCCACCATGGGCCCAAAGAAAGCTTCTAGTGCCAGCCCTGTGGTAAAGGGCTGAGAGGGGAGAATGAATCTTCTTAAGTGATTCAGTGATTCTACGATATGTTATGATACTAAAGCAGCTGGAGATGATAAAGGCTATAACACCAGCCAGCGATAAAGTGTAGCATTAACAGTGTAGCAAGTAATTTAAGCGATAGAAAAATGACGACACGGAACTTAACTCCTCCAATGTTGGAGTTATATAGGGCGACTGACAACACCGCCGTGTGTCTGGCGGCCATCACTATTTAAGGCGTATCTTTCAGTGGCCCTTATACACCCAACAACAAACACCACAACACCAGTCCTCGCATTCGTAATGCTATTTTATTCATTCTAGAGCATATGTCATGTTTCTATGTTATTAATATTGTTTATTATGTCATATTAGATGAATTGTGATAGATAAATAAGCCATAGAGTTTGTATTAGTGTCATTTTGAAGGACTATCTTGTCCTGTCCACAAACACACACCCCTGTCGCCGGCACAATTCCAAACATTCACCAGAAACAGAACTCTCTAGAACATTTTTTTGAGCAACAGGGGTCCAGTGACTCAAGCTGGTCCTAGTGGCATTAAAAAACAAAGAAGGGAAGTAACCCAGAAAGAGAACTTGGTACCTGAAGTGTTAATGGAAGGGGATTCCCCTTCCAAACACTAGCAACTACTCCTTCCTCTCCCCTCCTTCCATCTTCCACACATCAACAACTCTTCAATAAAGGTAAGTGTCAAGTTATTACTGTTTTATGTACTTTATATCTCATTCTTTTCTGTGTACAGTGGACCCCCATGTTTCGTAAACCCCGGAAATCGTACAATTATGTAGGTATAATATTGTAAGTACTTGTGGAAGTGTATTTTTTGGGGTCTGAAATAGACTAACCTACGTGACATTTTTCCTTAAGGGAGTAAATTCGTTCGGTAATGGCACTTGAGCAGACTTAAGGAGTGAAGTTTTTACGAAACTCGGGGGTCCACTGTAATTTAATGTGGAAACAATATTTATTTTAATACTTTTGGGTGTCTGAAACGGATTAATTGAATTTCCATTATTTCTTACGGGGAAAATAGATTCGGATTACATTATTTTTGGTTTAAGTTAAGCCCTCTGGAACGGATTAATCACATAATCCGGGGGTCCACTGTGTATACCGAAAAAGATACCATAGAGTCAACAAAAAAATTCATGCAGACCAGTGTTATTTATACCATTTTTACATAATGCATGACAGTAAATCTTCTATTTTTTGCATGAATAAAAATTAAAAGTGGAAAGCAAGTGTAATATAAGAGGGGCCTGAAGACGTGACTAATCAACAGAGAAACTATTATTTTAGTGCTAGGAATGTTTGTATTGTTAATTCTGGACCCTATTTTGAAATTGTCCTTATTCAAATTGTGTATGAAATTGACCAAATTACCAATTTCTGATCACTTTATTGGGTAGTTGAAATCGGTAAATGGGCAGTTTCTAATACTCAATCGATAAAACGAATGAAGTTCTAGCGAAATAGCTATGAGTTTGGTCGACTGGAACAATGGAAATGGCCGAAAATGGGACTCAAAGTGGGAGAAATCGCCAATGCATAAACACGGTTGAGACCTCTAACTTCACGAGTGTAATTTCGTAAGTTTTCCATCAAATTTCGTACTTTTGGTGTCATTACCACCGGGAAAAGATTCTCTATCACTTTATAAGAAAAAATACATGTATATATATATTTTTTTTAAATTCTTCGACACTGAGAGCAAGTTTGTAAGCAGGGTCTCAACAGTGAAAGGATTAACCCTTTGACTGTTTCGGACGTATATATACGTCTTACGAGCCAATGTTTCGGACGTATTTATACGCCTAAATTCTAGCGGCTTCAAATGAAGCGGGAGAAAGCTGATAGGCCTACATGTGAGAGAATGGGTCTGCATGGTGGGTGTGCGCAGTATGAAAAAAATCGGGGACCCAGTGGTGCATTGTGGGAGCGCCATGTTTGTAGTCATTGTTCACAATGCCAGGCGGTAAGAAGTACTTCACTCCCTGGCGAATTGGAGGCCTTCTCTTCCCAAGTAATAGTTTTAACAGCGATGGAAGTGCCAGTGAAAGTGAATTCCATGGTTTTCAAAAGGGTGTGACCGAAAGCAGTGCCCAGGATAACATAATTAGTGATGAAAACCCAGATGACCCACAACCGTCCACAGCTGGTGCTGGGCCGTCTCATTCACATTCACCTGTACCAGAACGAAAGAGGAAACTATTTCAACGTGTAGAAGACTCTGATGTGAGCAGTGTGAGTGATGATGACAGTGATTTCAAAGCTATTGAAAGCAGTTCTAGTGGCGACAGTGAGGGAGATATTTCTCCAGTGAAGCAGCAGTATGTACGACGCAACATGCGTTCTGGTAGTGTGCCATATGCTATTCCAAGGAAAAGGAGTAAATCTCAGAGTACATCTCTTGGCCCTATACCACGAATTGATAGTGAAGATGACGATATTGTTACAATGGGGATGCGTAATGTGTGTGGGGCAGGTGGTGGTAGTGGTGGTGTTGGCGGTGGCATGAGTCATGTGCCACCACGAGCGGGCCACGCTGCTAACTCAGCACAACCACCATCAACCACCCCCACACTTCCACAACCTGCACAACCACAACCTGCACAACCACAACCACCTGTCAATATCCAGTACGCACCAGCAGACCGCATCTGGGATTGGCAGCAAGGTGACAATTTTGTTCCCAATCCCCCCGACTTTGATGAAGCACAAAGTGGAATACGGCCATCGTGTACACTTGGGAACAATGCTACTGAACTAGAATGCTTTCAGTTATTCTTCGATGAACCCCTGATGGACAATATTGTCAGGGAAAGCAACACATACTATGAGTACACTATGGCAAACACATTTCTTTCACCAAATTCACGGCTACACCAGTGGAAGGACACAACTGTGGCAGAGATGTACTTGTTCTTTGCCACATGTTTATAAGCACACTGTCACCACATACTGGTCGACAGAACGCCTGATTTCAACCCCAGGTTTTAGTGATATTATACCAGTGAATCGTTTTTTGATACTGTTGCGTATGCTTCACTTTTCTGATAAAACCAGGCCTGACAGAAACGACAGGTTATATAAGATCAGGAATGTGTTCATGTACCTGAAACAAAAGTGCTGTATGTATTTTTATCCCTTCAGGAAGCTTGTTATTGATGAGTCTTTGATTTGTTCAAAGGTAGACTGTCGTTCAAGCAGTATATACCAAGCAAGAGGAAACGCTTTGATATAAAGTTATTTGTACTGTGTGATTGCAAAAGTGGTCTGATTCTGGATCTAATTGTGTACACTGGCAGTAATACATTGAGAGATACCATGAAGTTATTGGGTATCTCTGGTGATGTGGTTAGAACAATGATGGAACCATATCTTGGTAAGGGGCATATATTATATACTGATAACTGGTACACGAGCCCTTTACTCAGTGATTTCTTGTGAGTGAACATGACAGACGTGTGTGGCACAGTGCGTGCAAATCGTAAACATATGCCTAGGTTTGACGCTGGCCCTCGTAGAGGTGAAGTGCAGGTGTTTGCTGCCAATGATATCATGGCATTTCGGTGGCAAGACAAACGTGATGTCACACTGTTGACATCAGTTCACAGACATGAAATGGTAGACAGTGGAAGACAGAATAGAGAGACCAATGAACCCATTCTAAAACCTGCAGCTGTGATGGACTACAACCTCAATATGCGCTTAGTGGACAAATGTGACATGCAGATTCGGTTTGCTGATTGTGTACGCAAAAGTTATAAGTGGTACATAAAACTCTTTTTCCATCTTCTTGACATTTCCATGCTGAATGCTTATAACATGTACAAGTTGAAGACCAACAACAAACCCAAATATGGTGAATTTTGTTTGTCAGTCATCAGACAAATAATATTCAAATACCAAGGAGCAACACCTGCAATAGACCAGCACCCACGAAATTATCAACACATGCCCTCTCGTCTGAGGCCTGGTGATCACTACCCCATACAAGTGCCTGCTACTACTCTCAAGAAAAATGCTCAGAAGAGGTGTTTTGTCTGTAAACATACCACAAAACGCCCACAAACACGCAGAGACACTCGTTTTATGTGTGAGGAGTGTAAAGTACCACTGTGCATATACCCATGTTTCAAAGAGTTCCACAAGCTGCAGGAGTTCTAGGAAAGTGTTCAGTGAGTGTACATATGTATATATATTATAGAACAATAGTAATGAACATTTTTTGTCGTTGTTTGTTTGTGTAAACAAGTTTTGTAAACAATATAAACATACTAATGTTTGTGCAATTATTGTGGTGCAAACAACGAGTGTATATATATACATTGCACCTTACTGTGGTCTCACAGGCCACATAAGTTACATAAAAAAAAGAAAATAGTGAAAAAAACAAGAAATCTACGAATGGAAGTAAACAGAAGTTTACCGAGTCAGCGGAATTCGCCGCTGTTGCCATACGCAGCTCATATTCTGCCAACTTTATGCCTCCATATCTCGGTAAGTACTGATCGCAAAAATTTGTTTTTAGGCTTAAAACAATCAGCAAAATAATCCTAATATTTTGGTAAGAAATTTTTTTTTTTTTTCGAATATTTCCCGACATAGAATGACAGTTTCAGAAAGGGGTCTCCGACAGTCAAAGGGTTAAGCCTGAGGTGCTAAAAGCAGGTGAAGATATAGTTTTGAAATGGTTGGTGTATTATTTTACCATACACATGAAAGAGGGTAGGGTAGTAGGGTAACTAATGTTTGGCAGAGAGACTGCATTGATTTTTGTAAAAGAGAAAAAACCTGTTGAGAATACCGGGTAAATTACATAGAATTATTTTTGGAAGAGTTAAAGGAAAAAAAAGTAGTAGCAGTAGATATACAGCCTCTCTTCACTTAGCAACGTACTCATTTACCAAAGCCTCCGACTTACGACAGGCTCTCTGACCCGAATTCATACCTAAATAATGTACAGGTCATCCTCCACATTCGCGAGTTCCACTTTCGCGGGCTTCGAAGATTAGTTAATGCCAAGCCGCCCAATCATATTTAAAATAATGTCATTACGAATGTTAGGAATTGTGGCGGTGGCAGAGTTTGTTTGGAGACAGGACAAGATAGTCCTTCAATATGACACTAATATCAACTCTACGACTTATTTATCTATCACAATTGATCTAATATGACATAATAAACAATATAAATAACATAGAAACATGACACATACTCTAGAATGAATAAAATATGTCATTACGTATGTCACAAGTGGTGTTGAGTTGTTGTTGTTGGCTGTATAAGGGCCACAGAGAGCATAAGCCTTACATAGTGGTGGTGAAGGCAGCGGCAGAGGCGGCGGTGTTGTCAGTCGCCCTATATACCTCCAACAACATTGGAGGAGTTAGTTTCATGCTGTGCTTTTTCTATTGATTAATCGCTTAACTTACTTGCTACATTGTTAATGCTACATTTTATCACTGGCTGGTGCTATAGCCTTTATCGACTCATGCTGCTTTAGTATCGTACATATCGTAGAATCACTGAAGAAGGCACATTCTCCCCTCTCTCTTCCTCCTCCACTTTGGTACTCTGCTACGAGTTCTTTCTTGAATTCTATAGTCTTTCTCACCTTCTTTACCAAAGGGATGGCACTAGTACAATATTTTGGGTGAAAGATTCGGGAAATGATAACAGACAAATTCTAGGTACATTATAACAGTTAACATTAGTGGGTACCTTTTACCAGGTTTCCCTGGATGTACTTTTGGTATGACCATATCATGAACACTGTCCTCAAGAAACCAACACAACCAGGTCCTCACTGGACACTCACACATACAGTGGACCCTTGGTTTTCGTACAGCTCCCAACTCAAACAGTTATTTAAGTGTATTTTTGTAAGTGCTTTTTTAAGTGTATTTTTGGGGGTCT
Source organism: Cherax destructor (assembly GCA_009830355.1). Taxonomy (NCBI): domain Eukaryota; kingdom Metazoa; phylum Arthropoda; class Malacostraca; order Decapoda; family Parastacidae; genus Cherax; species Cherax destructor. Next base: position 9,098 of record WNWK01007784.1, read on the forward strand.
GAAATGACTAATCTAATTTACATTCGTCCTTATGGGAATAAATTTGTTCGGTAACAGCACTCGAACAGCATTCTGGAAAGAATTATCGATGAAAACCGAGGGTCCACTGTATAGCTGGCTTTTACTGTATCTTTTGTTTGATGGTCTGCCTTGTGTAATCCAATGATTTTTGGAACTGTCTTGTGTCAGTGACTTACTCCTGCCCATGTCAATTTGACAATAGCCAAAAATGTCTGACAAACTCAGCTCTCATGACGTACACAATACAGGTGGACCATGGACAAAAAAACATCTATCATACAAGCCCAGAGGGCACTGAGGATACAGGCAGTAGCAACAGGTAATCCAGAGACATTCCGCTTTGAATTGTCAGGCCAGCATAATTCTGTCTCATAGACAAATGTACCAGAGTTATTACTTTGGACATTGAATTACATCAGATGCCTTCCACCCAATGTACTTTAATGACAAGTACTGTAGACGAAGGTAAGCAACTGTTCACTGCACTTATGGATTTAGAAAACATATGACGGGATGGATAGGGAAGCAATGCGATAAGTACAGTGGTACCTCGAGTTACGATGGTCCCCAAAATCGCCCTTTTATTTAAGTTTATTTTTTTAAATGCTTTTGTAAGTATATTTTTGGGGGTGTAAAAGGACTAGTCTATTTTACATTATTCCTTATGGGGATAAATTCGTTTGGTAATGGCACTTGAACAGCATTCTCGAACGAAAAAATATCGTAACTCGAGGTACCACTGTACTGCAAATGCATGGAATAAATAGTTGGTTATTAACCCTTTCACTGTCATGACCCCCCAAAATAAAAAGTGGTGACAATGCCGAAATATTTTAAAAAGACACATTTTTCTGGTGGAAATAAAATAAAGAAGAGATTTTTTTCCATCACTACTTACCAAGATACGAAGGCATGAAGTTGAAAGTAATTGACACAAGGAAACATCAACTGCCGCATACTCAATATGGTGATAATATTTTTTGCTATTTTTTTGGGGGCTTTCTAATTTTTTACATTGTACAGTAACTGTTGTGGCCCATGGGACCCATATGCACAATGTGTGTATGGTTACCCATCGTATACAAAACAATACCCAAACTAACAGTGCCATCAGTATATTTTTTACAAAACATGTAGTATACACAACGTAAACATGCACATGTCCAAATACTTCACATTACCACTGTTTCCCACCGAGCCAGGGTGACCCAAAAAGAAAAAAAAACAAAAAAGAAAGAAAACACTTTCATCATCATTCAACACTCACCATCACTCATACATAATCACTGTCTTTGCAGAGGAGCTCAAATACAAGTTTAAATGTCCCTCCAAACTACCAATATCCTAAACCCCTCCTTTAAAGTGCAGGCATTGTACTTCCCATTTCCAGGACTCAAGTCCGGTTAACCGGTTTCCCTGAATCCCTTCACAAAATATTACCCTGCTCACACTCCAACAGCTCGTCAGATCCCAAAAATTATTTGTCTCCATTCACTCCTATCTAACACGCTCACGCATGCTTGCTGGAAGTCCAAGCCCCTTGCCCACAAAACCTCCTTTACCCTTCCCCTTGAACCTTTTCGGGGACGACCCCTACCCCGCCTTTCTTCCCCAATAGATTTATATGCTCTCCAAATCATTCTACTTTGTTCCATTCTCTCTAAATGAACAAACCACCTCAAGAGCCCCTCTTCAGCTCTCTGACCAATACTTTTAGTAACTCCACACCTCCTAATTTCCACACTACAAATACTCTGCCTAATATTTACACTATACATTGCCCTTAGACAGGATATCTCCACTGCCTCCAGCTGCCTCCTCGCTGCAGAATTTACAACCCATGCTTCACACCCATATAAGAGTGTTGGTACCACCATACTCTCATACATTCCCTTCTTTGCCTCCATGGATAACGTTTTTTGTCTCCACAGATACCTCAACGCACCACTCACCTTTTTTCCTTCATCAATTCTATGGTTTACCTCATCCTTCATAAACCCATCTGCTGACAAGTCAACTCCCAAATATCTGAAAACATTCACTTCTTCCATACTCCCTCCCTCCAATGTGATATCCAATTTTTCTTTATCTAAATCATTTGATACCCTTATCATCTTACTCTTATCTATATTCACTTTCAACTTTATACACACATATTTACAGGCAGCGCAAGGGACTAGTAACCCCTTTTCCTGTAAAAAATTACTGTTTAAAAAGAAAAACTCACGTTTTTCTCTTTAGGTCACCCTGCCTTGGTGGAATACGGCCAGTTTGTTGGAAAAAAATATTACAGTCATTGGCCACATTCCTAGAACTGTTGCTGTTGTAGAAGTCCCTGAAACACTGCTATACACAACAGTTTTTGCACACACACTACACATGAAGCGCGTGTCCCTGCACTTTACTGGGTGCTTTGTTGTGTACACACACATTTTTTGTCTGTAGAAGTAAGTATTGCTAGGAAGCAATCAGTATTGTGGTGCAAGTATTTCTGTATTATTTGTTTGATGACAGAAAAACAAAAGTAGGCATATGGCAGTCTGTTACTGGTCCTGATCTGGTATACAGTGGACCCCCGAGTTTCGTAAACCCCGGAAATCGTACATTTATGTAAGTATAATATTGTAAGTGCTTGTGGAAAAGTATTTTTGGGGGTCTGAAATAGACTAACCTACGTGACATTTTTCCTTAAGGGAGTAAATTCGTTCGGTAATGGCACTTGAGCAGACTTCAGGAGTGAAGTTTTTACGAAACTCGGGGGTCCACTGTATACAGTATGCATTCACCAATGCAAAGTCCACATGATGGAAGAAAAGTTTTATGTACTACCACTTTTAACTCCTGCAGACACAACCAGCGAAGCCAATCTGCATGTCACATTTATCCATCAAACGCATACTGGCAGTATTAATCCATGACAGCTGCTGTCACAATACATTCACTGATGTCTCGATTCACTTGCTAAGTCTTTAATTTTGTGCTGATGAATCGTTGTCAACAAAGTCATATCAGGTTTACCATACCATCAATATGCTATGAGGTCATTGGAATGAAACACCTGCACTTCACCAGTACCAATGCCTGCATTGAACCTGAGCATATGTTTACGTGTTCCATGCAGTGTACCCCACAAGTCATGTTCACACCCAGGAGATCACCAAGTCAGGGGCTTGTATTCCAGTTATCTGTGTAAAATGGTAGTAGTATGTAAAATGATATGTTTTCATTTTCTTTTTTCCCTCACATCAACTGAGATTCCCAATAACTTCCTTTCAATGTTTTTCTTCCTGTGTACGCAATGAGATTCAATACAAGGCCAGTTTCACAATCACACAACACAAACAACTTGATACCAAAGTGTTTCCTCTTGCTTGGTATATAGTAGGGCCCAGCTTTACGGCATTTTGCCTTACGGTGTTCCACTAATATAGACATTTCAAATTATGACCAAACCTCGCTATACGGCTCCCCACCTGACTTTCTAATACAGTCACCGCGCCCCACCCGGTTTGTTTACATTCTCCGTGAGCACCGAGTCTCTCTATTAGGTTTGGAAACTTTCCAAAATTTCAAGTGTTTTAAAGTTATTGCATATTTTATATACAGTGGTACCCCAAGTTTCGAACTCCTCCCAACGCGACCAATTATGTAAGTGTGTTATTGTAAGTGCTTTTGTAAGTGTATTTTTGGGGGTCTGAAACGGACTAATCTAATTTACATTATTCCTTATGGGAAAAAATTCGTTCGGTAACGGCACTTGAACAGCCTTCTGGAACGAAGAAAGTTCAAAACTCGGGGTACCACTGTATACTCTGATAATTATACTTATGTGTACTTGTACCTAAATAAACTTACACACTGTGCTGGCATGCAGGTACACATTAAATCACTACGAGTGTCTTATGTTTCAAAGATGCCATATAAACCCGTTAACTGTTCAAACACAGATCTACGTTCTCCTGCCCAGTGCTCCGAATATTTTGAAAAAAAAAAAAAAGTTTTTTTTTTTTTAAATTAAAGAGGGCAATTTTCTGTGTAATAAGACCAAAATTTTTTTTTAGGACCAGTACTTAGAGATATAAGACCGCAAAGTTGGCGCTGGATGCTCACCTAACGACAACATGGAGTCCTGCCGCTTGCAGAAGTGTTGCCGATATACCTTTTTTTCTCATTTTTATGTTATTTTATATAATTTTTATGTACTGATAATTACAATTTATAGTAGTACTTGTGATTTCATAGCCAATCTTTGTTCTGACACTAATATTAGGTACTGAAATAGTACTCAAATAGTCACGAACACACTGACAGGTGAACATTTTCACCTGCCTTGGTCATTTACTATTGTCTAAAAATATATACAAAGTATTTATAGATCCCAGCAATGTTTTAGACATGCTGGAGTATACATGAAATTCCTTGAAGCATGGTGTAAGACTGAGTGTCACTAAACTGCTGACAGTGCAGCAGTGGTCTGACACTTGATGATCGTATATTGCTGCAGGGAACCCCTGGCTTTGTTTGTTTTCACTGTTACACATAAACATGTCTCTGTCTTTATGTCTGCCTGTACTCACCTATTTGTGGTTGCAGGGGTCGATTCATAGCTCCTGGCCCCACCTCTTCACTGATTGCTACTAGGTTCTCTCTTTCCCTGCTCCATGAGCTTTATCAAACCTCGTCTTAAAACTATGTATGGTTCCTGCCTCCACTACGTCGCTTTCTAGGCTATTCCACTTCCTGACAACTCTATGACTGAAGAAATACTTCCTAACATCCCTTTGACTCATAGGAGTCTTCAACTTCCAATTGTGACCCCTTGTTTCTGTGTCCCCTCTCTGGAACATCTTGTCTCTGTCCACCTTATCTATTCCTCGCAGTATTTTATATGTCGTTATCATGTCTCCTCTAACCCTCCTGTCCTCTAGTGTCGTCAGGCCGATTTCCATTAACCTTTCTTCGTAGGACAATCCCCTTAGCTCTGGGACTAGTCTTGTTGCAAACCTTTGCACTTTCTCTAATTTCTTGACGTGCTTGACCAGGTGTGGGTTCCAAACTGTTTGCTGCATACTCCAGTATGGGCCTGATGTATATGGAGTACAGAGTCTTGAATGATTCCTTAGTGAGGTATTGGAACGCTATTCTTAGGTTTGCCAGCCGCCCGTATGATGCAGCAGTTATCTGATTGATGTGTGCCTCAGGAGATGTGCTCGGTATTATACTCACCCCAAGATCTTTTTCCTTGTGTGAGGTTTGCAGTCTTTGGCCACCTAGACCATATTCTGTCTGCGGTCTTCTTTGCCCTTCCCCGATCTTCATGACTTTACATTTGGCAGGGTTAAATTCAAGGAGCCAGTTACTGGACCAGGCTTGTAGCCTGTCCAGGTCTCTTTATAGTCCTGCCTGATCCTCGACTGATTTAATTCTTCTCATTAACTTCACGTCATCTGCAAACAGGGACACTTCTGAGTCTATCCCTTCCGTTATGTCATTCACATATACCAAAAACAGTACAGGTCTTAGGACTGACCCTTGTGGAACCCCACTCGTCATAGGTGCCCACTCTGACACCTCATCACGTACCATGTTGCCTCCCTGTAAGATATTCTCTGATCCATTGCAGTGCCTTTCCTGTTATGTGTGCCTGATCCTCTAGCTTTTGCATTAACCTCTTGTGAGGAACTGTGTCGAACGCCTTCTTGCAGTCCAAGAAAATGCAGTCTATCCACCCCTCTCTCTCATGTCTTACTTCTGTTACCTTGTCATAAAACGTCAGTAGGTTTGTGACACAGGAATTTCCTTCCCTGAAACCATGCTGGTTGTCGTTTATAAGCTTGTGTCTTTCTAGGTGCTCCACCACTCTCCTCCTGATGATCTTCTCCATGACTTTGCATACTATACACGTCAGTGACACAGGTCTGTAGTTTAATGCCTCATGTCTGTCTCCTTTCTTAAAAATTGGGACTACATTTGCCATCTTCCACGCCTCAGGTAGTTGCCCAGTTTCAATGGATGTGTTGAAGATTTGTGTTAGTGGCACACACAACATCTCTGCTCCCTCTCTAAGGACCCATGGAGAAATGTTGTCCGGTCCCACCGCTTTTGAGGTATCGAGTTCACATAGCAGCTTTTTCACCTCCTCCTCGGTTGTGTGTATTTCATCCAGCACTTGTTGGTATACCTCCCTATTCTGAATTCCTGGAGTCCTTCCTGTCTCCTCTGTAAATACAGTGGTACCCCGACTTACGATATTAATCCGTCAGAGAGGGCATATTTTAAGGCGAAACAATCGTTAAACGAATCAATTTTCCCCATAAGAAATAATGGAAATAAATTTAATCCGTCCAAGACTTCCAAAAGTAGTTAAATAAAATATTTTTTAGAACTTTTTGACATTAAATAATACAAAATTTAATAAAGAATACCTAAATACACATGCAAATATTGAACAATAACATGTCACTTACATTTATTGAAGAGTTGTTGATGTGGAGGACGGGAGGAGGGAGAAGGTGGAGTAGTATGCTAGTGTTTGGAAGGGAATCCCTTCCATTAACACTGCAGGTACCAAGTTCTTTTCTGGGGTTACTGGCCTTTTTCTTTGAATGCTACACTCCCTGCATGAATGCTACACTCCTGCATGAATGCTACACTCCCTGCATGAATGCTACACTCCCTGCATGAATGCTACACTCCTGCATGAATGCTACACTCCCTGCATGAATGCTACACTCCCTGCATGAATGCTACACTCCCTGCATGAATGCTACACTCCCTGCATGCCTATTACACTCCCTGCATCCTTGCTACACTCCCCGCATCCTTGCTACACTCCCTGCATCCTTGCTACACTCCCTGCATCTTGCTACACTCCCTGCATCCGATGCTACACTCCCTGCATCCTTGCTACACTCCCTGCATCCTTGCTACACTCCCTGCATCCTTGCTACACTCCCTGCATCCTTGCTACACTCCCTGCATCCTTGCTACACTCCCTGCATCCTTGCTACACTCCCTGCATCCTTGCTACACTCCCTGCATCCTTGCTACACTCCCTGCATCCCTGCTACACTCCCTGCATCCTTGCTACACTCCCTGCATCCTTGCTCCACTCCCTGCATCCTTGCTACACTCCCTGCATCCCTGCTACACTCCCTGCATCCCTGCTACACTCTCTGCATCTTTGCTACACTCCCTGCATCCCTGCTACACTCCCTGCATGCCTGCTACACTCCCTGCATGCCTGCTACACTCCCTGCATCCCTGCTACACTCCCTGCATCCCTGCTACACTCCCTGCATGCCTGCTACACTCCCTGCATGCCTGCTACACTCCCTGCATAAATGCTACACTCCCTGCATAAATGCTTCACTCCCTGCACATTCTTTACCACAGGCTTAGCACTAGGATCTTTCCTTGGACCCATGGTAGCTTATTTAGCAGTTGCAAGCACTAAAAACAGTGGAATAATGACAATATACTGGTATGAATGCGTGGGTGTGGGTGGGTGGTCGCTCTCGCTTGTAAACAATAGCACTGACGCTCCCTGGAGTGCGCGCTCAGCTGGGCGCCAAGCGGACACGTCCGGTACGAATGTCGGTAGACGAAGCAAACATCGTAAGTCACAATCAAATTTCTTACGTTATAAATATCGGTTATCGAAAATCACGTAAGATGATAACATCGTAAGTCGGGGTACCACTGTACTTCTTTAAATCTCATGTTGAGCTCCTCACATACCTCTTGGTCGTTTCTTGTGAACTCCCCACCTTCCTTCCTCAGCCTGATTACCTGGTCCTTGACTGTTGTTTTCCTCCTGATGTGGCTATACAACAGCTTCGGGTCAGACTTGACTTTTGATGCTATATCATTTTCATATTGTCGCTGAGCCTCCCTTCTTACCTGTGCATATTCGTTTCTGGCTCTTCGGCTAATCTCTTTATTTTCCTGGGTCCTTTGTCTTCTGTACTTTTTTTCATTCTCTAGTGCACTTAGTTTTTGCCTCCCTACACCTTTGGGTGAACCGAGGACTCGTTCTGGTCTTCCCATTACTTCTGTTTCCCTTGGGGACAAACCTCTCCTCTGCCTCTTTGCATTTGGTTGTCACATATTCCATCATTTCTTTTACTGGTTTTCCTGCCAATTCTCTCTCCCACTGAATATCTTGTAGGAAGTTCCTCATGCCTGTGTAGTCCCCCCTTTTGTAGTTTTGTTTCTCCCTTCCTACTCCTGCTCCCCTCTCCACTTGTAGCTCAACTATATAATCAAAACACAGAACCAAATGATCACAAGCTCCAAGGGGCCTTTCATATGTGATATCCTCGATGTCCGAACTACTCAAGGTGAATACTAGGTCCAGTCTTGCTGGATCATCCCCACCTCTCCCTCTGGTAGTGTGTCTAACATGTTGATGCATGAGGTTTTCCAGTACCACATCCATCATCTTGGCCCTCCATGATTCAGGACCCCCGTGGGGCTCCAGGTTTTCCCAATCAATCTCCTTGTGATTGAAATCACCCATAACTAGTAACTTTGCTCTCCCCATGTGGGCTCTTCTGGCTACCTCGGCTAGTGTGTCTACCATTGCTCTGTTGCTCTCGTCGTATTCTTCTCTTGGCCTCCTGCAGTTCTGTGGCGGGTTGTACATTACAGCAATTACCACCTTATGGCCCTCAGACTGAATTGTTCCTACTATGTAGTCCCTTTCACCCATTCCATCCATTCCTTCCACTTCCTCAAATCCCCACCTGTTCTTAATGAGCAGTGCAACTCCTCCTCCCCCTCTGCTCCCTCTATCTTTCCTGAGGATTTGATATCCGGGTGGAAAGATTGCATCTACAGTGGACCCTCGCTATTTGAACACTCCAAAACTCACCCTCATTCCAGAATGCTGTTCAAGTGCTGTTACCAAACGAATTTATTCCCATAAGGAATGATGTAAATTAGATTAGTCCATTTCAGACCCCCAAAAATACACTTATAAAAGCATTTACAATAATAAACTTACATAAAAGGGTGAGTTTTGGAGTGTTCGAATAGCGAGGGTCCACTGTATTATCATCCTGGTGAGTTTCGTTTCTGTGAGTGTTATTATGTCTGGGGATGTCTCCTTTATTCTTTCATTCCACTCCTCACATTTATTTGTTATACCATCTGCATTTGTATACTAAACCTTCAACTTCTTTTCTTTCTGTCTGTCTGTGTGTGTGTGTCTTTCTGTCTGCCTGTGTGTGTCTGTCTTTCTGTCTGCCTGTGTGTGTCTGTCTTTCTGTCTGCCTGTGTGTGTCTGTCTTTCTGTCTGCCTGTGTGTGTCTGTCTGTCTGCCTCTGTGTGTGTGTCTTTCTGTCTGCCTGTGTGTGTGTCTTTCTGTCTGCCTGTGTGTGTCTGTATTTCTGTCTGCCTGTGTGTGTCTGTATTTCTGTCTGCCTGTGTGTGTCTGTATTTCTGTCTGCCTCTGTGTGTGTCTTTCTGTCTGCCTGTGTGTGTGTGTGTGTGTCTTTCTGTCTGCCTGTGTGTGTGTTTGTGTGTCTGTCTTTCTGTCTGCCTGTGTGTGTGTTTGTGTGTCTGTCTTTCTGTCTGCCTGTGTGTCTGTCTTTCTGTCTGCCTGTGTGTCTGTCTTTCTGTCTGCCTGTGTATCTGTCTTTCTGTCTGACTGTGTGTCTGTCTTTCTGTCTGACTGTGTGTCTGTCTTTCTGTCTGACTGTGTGTCTGTCTTTCTGTCTGACTGTGTGTCTGTCTTTCTGTCTGACTGTGTGTCTGTCTTTCTGTCTGACTGTGTGTCTGTCTTTCTGTCTGACTGTGTGTCTGTCTTTCTGTCTGACTGTGTGTCTGTCTTTCTGTCTGACTGTGTGTCTGTCTTTCTGTCTGACTGTGTGTCTGTCTTTCTGTCTGACTGTGTGTGTCTGTCTTTCTGTCTGACTGTGTGTCTGTCTTTCTGTCTGACTGTGTGTCTGTCTTTCTGTCTGACTGTGTGTCTGTCTTTCTGTCTGACTGTGTGTCTGTCTTTCTGTCTGACTGTGTGTCTGTCTTTCTGTCTGACTGTGTGTCTGTCTTTCTGTCTGACTGTGTCTGTCTTTCTGTCTGACTGTGTGTCTGTCTTTCTGTCTGACTGTGTGTCTGTCTTTCTGTCTGACTGTGTGTCTGTCTTTCTGTCTGACTGTGTGTCTGTCTTTCTGTCTGACTGTGTGTCTGTCTTTCTGTCTGACTGTGTGTCTGTCTTTCTGTCTGCCTGTGTGTGTCTGTCTTTCTGTCTGCCTGTGTGTGTCTGTCTTTCTGTCTGCCTGTGTGTGTCTGTCTTTCTGTCTGCCTGTGTGTGTCTGTCTTTCTGTCTGCCTGTGTGTGTCTGTCTTTCTGTCTGCCTGTGTGTGTCTGTCTTTCTGTCTGTCTGCCTCTGTGTGTGTGTCTTTCTGTCTGCCTGTGTGTGTGTCTTTCTGTCTGCCTGTGTGCGTCTCTTTCTGTCTGCCTGTGTGTGTCTGTATTTCTGTCTGCCTCTGTGTGTCTGTATTTCTGTCTGCCTCTGTGTGTGTGTCTTTCTGTCTGCCTGTGTGTGTGTGTGTGTGTCTTTCTGTCTGCCTGTGTGTGTGTGTGTGTGTCTTTCTGTCTGCCTGTGTGTGTGTTTGTGTGTCTGTCTTTCTGTCTGCCTGTGTGTCTGTCTTTCTGTCTGCCTGTGTGTCTGTCTTTCTGTCTGACTGTGTGTCTGTCTTTCTGTCTGACTGTGTGTCTGTCTTTCTGTCTGACTGTGTGTCTGTCTTTCTGTCTGACTGTGTGTCTGTCTTTCTGTCTGACTGTGTGTCTGTCTTTCTGTCTGACTGTGTGTCTGTCTTTCTGTCTGACTGTGTGTCTGTCTTTCTGTCTGACTGTGTGTCTGTCTTTCTGTCTGACTGTGTGTCTGTCTTTCTGTCTGACTGTGTGTCTGTCTTTCTGTCTGACTGTGTGTCTGTCTTTCTGTCTGACTGTGTGTCTGTCTTTCTGTCTGACTGTGTGTCTGTCTTTCTGTCTGACTGTGTCTGTCTTTCTGTCTGACTGTGTGTCTGTCTTTCTGTCTGACTGTGTGTCTGTCTTTCTGTCTGACTGTGTGTCTGTCTTTCTGTCTGACTGTGTGTCTGTCTTTCTGTCTGACTGTGTGTCTGTCTTTCTGTCTGACTGTGTGTCTGTCTTTCTGTCTGACTGTGTCTGTCTTTCTGTCTGACTGTGTGTCTGTCTTTCTGTCTGACTGTGTGTCTGTCTTTCTGTCTGACTGTGTGTCTGTCTTTCTGTCTGACTGTGTGTCTGTCTTTCTGTCTGACTGTGTGTCTGTCTTTCTGTCTGACTGTGTGTCTGTCTTTCTGTCTGACTGTGTGTCTGTCTTTCTGTCTGACTGTGTGTCTGTCTTTCTGTCTGACTGTGTGTCTGTCTTTCTGTCTGACTGTGTGTCTGTCTTTCTGTCTGACTGTGTGTGTTTGTCTTTCTGTCTGACTGTGTGTGTCTGTCTTTCTGTCTGCTTGTCTCTCTTGTCTCAGAGAGCGGCTCATGAACCAACAGGATGCAGAGTCATCACGTCTGATTCCTGATCAAGTGAAGTGCATATTACTTGCCAGTCTTGCTTATCATGTCTTATATCTACAAGCACAGTATAGCACTTTGTCTGGATATTTTGGGTTATCTTAGGTAATTTACACTATGTATAATAGCGCCTCTGCAAAGACAGTGATTATGTATGAGTGTGGTGAAAGTGTTGAATGATGATGAAAGTATTTTCTTTTTGGGGATTTTCTTTCTTTTTGGGTCACCCTGCCTCGGTGGGAGACGGCCGACTTGTTGAAAAAAAAAAAATAATTGTATATATGTGAACCTGTGAGATAGAGACAGACAGAGACAGAGATACAGAGAAAGAGATAGACAGAGAGACAGAGACATATAGATACAGACAAACAGATGTAGATAAACAGCCAATCACCCAGCCAGCCGCCGGCCAGCCAATCAGCCAGCCAGCCAATCAGCCAGCCAGCCAGTCGCCAGCCAGCCTGCCGAACATGTATTACACGTTCAAGAATTGTTTGTTTTTACTTAGGGAATAGGTTATAGGACATTCTGGCAGGATGACACTACCAGTGGTATCAAAATTGAAATGAAGTTGCACATGGGTTATTATCGAGGTTTTTGATATTTCCTTGACCACTTGTAGCCAAATCTACCTCAAAGCCACTAAACTCGGGGTCAACATCACTTTCCTCTTAAAAGGGTAGGTGTTAATACGACATGACATCAGTGAATCCCAGGTGTTTGCCGCGCTGTTTGCTCTAGCTGGCGCTCAATTGAACTGGTGCTCCCACAAGGTACTAAGTGGTCCCAGATTTTTTTAATACTGCACACACCGAGTGTTAAGACCCATTCTATACTGACCAGGCATCTCAGGTCAATCGTGCCAAACTTGGAGGCAGGAAAAATAAAACGTAGATCTACATTTGGACAGTTAACGGGTTAAGAATGATAATAATAATACGTACTCAATAATAATCATCACTCTGAGGCACATTAAATGTCGTATACAGTAGACCCTCAGTTAACAAAAAAATCGGTTACCGAAAGCTTTTTTCGCAATCAGATAGCGAAAAAAGCTCGGTTAGCGAAACATATTAGACGTGTTCGCCTGCTCCGCGCCTGGCCTGCGCAAGACGCCAGTGTAGCGTTGTTTACCATTGAGAGAACATTACCCAGCGCGCTCTTTCAAACATTCACAATACATTTGGTGTCTTTTTTGGTGGTTTAGTGATTGTCACTGTGAAATAAGTCACCATGGGTCCAAAGAAGCTTCCTAGTGGCACCCCAGTGGTAGCAGGCATGCAGGGAGTGTAGTAGGCATGCAGGGAGTGTAGCAGGTATGCAGCAGGGAGTGTAGCAGGCATGCAGGGAGTGTAGCAGGCATGCAGGGAGTATAGCAGGCATGCAGGGAGTGTAGCAGGCATGCAGGGAATGTAGCATTCATGCAGAGAGTGTAGCAGGCATGCAGGGAGTGTAGCAGGCATGCAGGGAGTGTAGCAGGCATGCAGGGAGTGAAGCAGGCATGCAGGGAGTGTAGCAGGCATGCAGGGAGTGTAGCAGGCATGCAGGGAGTGTAGCAGGCATGCAAGGAATGTAGCAGGCATGCAGGGAGTGTAGCAGGCATGCAGGGAGTGTAGCAGGCATGCAGGGAGTGTAGCATTCATGCAGGAAGTGTAGCATTCATGCAAGGAGTGTAGCATTCATGTAGGGAGTGTAACATTCATGTAGGGAGTGTAACATTCATGCAGGGAGTGTAACATTCATGCAGGGAGTGTAGCATTCATGCAGGGAGTGTAGCAGGTATGCAGCAGGGAGTGTAGCAGGCATGCAGGAAGTGTAGCAGGCATGCAGGGAGTGTAGCATTCATGCAGGGAGTGTAGCAGGCATGCAGGGAGTGTAGTAGGTATGCAGGGAGTGTAGCAGGCATGCAGGGAGTGTAGCAGGCATGCAGGGAGTGTAGGATTCATGCAGAGAGTGTAGCATTCATGCAGGGAGTGTAACATTCATGCAGGGAGTGTAGCAGGCATGCAGGGAGTGTAGTAGGTATGCAGGGAGTGTAGCAGGCATGCAGGGAGTGTAGCAGGCATGCAGGGAGTGTAGCAGGCATGCAGGGAGTGTAGCAGGCATGCAGGGAGTGTAGCAGGCATGCAGGGAGTGTAGCATTCATGCAGGAAGTGTAGCATTCATGCAAGGAGTGTAGCATTCATGTAGGGAGTGTAACATTCATGCAGGGAGTGTAACATTCATGCAGGGAGTGTAGCATTCATGCAGGGAGTGTAGCAGGTATGCAGCAGGGAGTGTAGCAGGCATGCAGGAAGTGTAGCAGGCATGCAGGGAGTGTAGCATTCATGCAGGGAGTGTAGCATTCATGCAGGGAGTGTAGCATTCATGTAGGGAGTGTAACATTCATGCAGGGAGTGTAGCATTCATGCAGGGAGTGTAGCAGGTATGCAGCAGGGAGTGTAGCAGGTATGCAGCAGGGAGTGTAGCAGGTATGCAGCAGGGAGTGTAGCAGGTATGCAGGGAGTGTAGCAAGCATGCAGGGAGTGTAGAAGGCATGCAGTGAGTGTAGCATTCATGCAGGGAGTGTAGCATTCATGCAGAGAGTGTAACATTCATGCAGGGAGTGTAGCAGGCATGCAGGGAGTGTAGTAGGTATGCAGGGAGTGTAGCAAGCATGCAGGGAGTGTAGCAGGCATGCAGGGAGTGGGGATTCCCCTTCCAATCACTAACCCCTCCCCCTGTCCTCCTCCCTATCTTCCAGATGCCAGCAAGTCTCTTCAATAAAGGTAAGTAAATGTTATTTTAAATGTTTATTTCAATATTTATTTATAAATTTAATATTGTATGTAGTATTTGTGTGTGTTTCCTGTATGTAAAACTATAGTTCTTTCTTTAAAAAATGTATTTTTTTGTGAATATTTTTGGATGTCTGGAATGGATTAATTGTATTTACATTATTTCTTATGGGAAATAAGGGTTCGGATTACGAAAGATTCAGATTAAGTAATAGCTCCTGGAACGGATTAATTTCGTTAACTAAGGGTCCACTGTATTACGTTAATATACACATTTTCATTAACCCTTTCACTGTTGAGACACCTGCTCACAAACTTGCTCTCAGTGTCGAAGAATTTAAAAACAAAAAAACTTCTTATAACATGATAAGAGAATCTTTTCCCGATGGAAATGACACTAAAAGTACGAAATTTGATGGAAAACTTACAGTATTATGCTCTCATGAAGTTAGCAGTCTCGACAATATTTACGTATCACCGATTTTGCCCACTTTGAGCCCTATTTTCGGCCAAATCCATTGTTCCAGTCAGCCAAACTCATAGCTATTTTGCTAGAACCCCATTTGTTCTATCAATTGAGTACAAGAAACCGCCCATTTACTGATTTCAACTACCCAATAAAGTGATCAGAAATTGGTAATTTGACCATTTTCACACACAATTTAAGTAAGGTCAGGTAAGTGTTTTAAACCAAAAACACGGTCCGAGTTTTTTTATCTCATTATGCACTGCGTCCTGTAGGATTCTTTTATACTATGCACACTGACCACTCAGACCCATTCTCTCATATGTAGGCTTACCAGCTTTCTCCCGCAAGACTGGAAGCCGCTAGAATTTTGGCGTAATATTACGGCACCAACACTGGCTTGCAAGCTGTAATATTATGGCATTGACAGTGAAAAGGTTAATCCATCTAAGACATTTTTTTCAAAATTATATAATAAACATGCTACATAATGTATAAACATGATAAATACACCCCACAGTAGAATAAATAAACATAAATATGAGATGTTTTTCCAATTGTCTTGTCAGTGTTAGAAAGAATAACATTTTCTGCAGTTCAACACCAAAGAAAATATGTACTACACGATAATATTACTGGGGGTAACTGTAAAAAATTAATCCTTTCATATCCCTTCACTCAGAGCGTCATTTCTTCTAAAAATGGTGTTACATGAGAATGGGAGTGTTGCTCTTTATTTATTCTAATATACCAACGTGGAGACAACTTGTACACAATGTAAAGTGTTTGTATAATGGTATAATACAAACGTGTATGAACCAAAACCAGACGCGTTCATCTGTTTGTTTACATACTCCGCATCTCTGTCCTCTCTCATTTACTCATTCTCTCTCTCTCGTTTATTTGTTTTATCTCGTTTACTCACCTCTCACCCCACATTAAGACTACAAATATTTTAAGGTAAGTAATGAGTGAACTGTATATGCATTTATCACTCTGGGACGCTTTAAATGTCGTAGTATATAAAGTGTGGGTGTGGTGGCCTGGCCTGGCTACCATACCTACCACACCTGATTTCTTACAATAAATACTACTCATCTCACCCTACATTAAGACTACAAATATTTTAAGGTAATTAATGAGTGTACTATACTATGTGTATTTTACTTTATTATTTTTAATGCCTAGTTCTATTGCTAACTTAATATATGTTAGTGTAAACTTGTTATCTAGCATTTAAATGCATTTATAAGTGAAAAAAAAGGACCTTCCACTTTACGGTAATTTCCGCTTAACAGCGGTAGCCTGGAACCTAACCTGCCGTATAAGTGGGGCCCTACTGTACCTGTACCTAAATAAACTTACACACTGTGCTAGCGTGCAGGTACACATTTAAACCACTAAGAGTGTCTCATTAATCTTGAAGACACCACATTAATAATAATAATACGCAATAATAATCACTCTGCGGCACATCAAATGTCGTATATTACGTTAAGATAGATTTTTTCTTTCAACGCACCAGCCGTATCCCACCGAGGCAGGGTGGCCCATAAGGAAAAACAAAAGTTTCTCCTTTTACATTTAGTAATACGTACAGTGGACCCTTGGTTATCGGCCATAATCCGTTCCAGAAGGTCGACCGAAAACTGAAATATTTCCCATAAGAATTAATGTAAATCCAATTAATCTGTTTCACACATCCAAAAATATTAGCAAAAATATACATTTTTTTAAGATTAACTATAGTTTTACATAAAGAAAACAATAAGTACATTCATTACTTACCTTAAAATATTTGTAGTCTTAATGTAGGGCGAGAGGTGAGTATTATTTATTTGTAGGAAGTCAGTGTAGGCAGCGGTAGATGTAGGTACAGTACACATATGTACACGTATGTAGCCATATTATTACCATGTTCACTGAGTTTAATCATTTCTAACAACTACCTTTAGATGCCATCATAAACAAAGGGAGAAGTAATGAATAATTCATGCCGAGAATTGTAAACAAATGCATATGAAGGGCGGTTACTGGGCGAGACGCCAGATTCACAGTTTTCTCTAACGCTGAATCAGAGAAAACGTAATGTTTACTCTCCATCTGACTCTCCACTCGATAGCATATAAACATTGCATGTTTATATGCTATATGATATTTAACGTGTTTCTTATATAATTTTGAAGAAAATATCATAGATGGATTAATGAAAATGTCTATATTAACCTAAAATAAGACATTTAATGTGCCCAAGAGTGATTATTATTAAACATACATCACATATAAACACTGCATGTTTTTATATACTATGTAACGTGTTTTTTGACCCCATGGTGGCTTATTTCGCAGTTGCACTGAATAAACAACCACAAAAAAACAATGGATTATAATGAAATGTTTGGATGAATGCGCAGTCTTGCTCACTCACCCAGACACACAGCCAGACTGACTCAGGAACGCGGCATGCCTGCTACATTCCCTGCTACACTCCTTGCCTCGAATTATATCGTGTTTCTCACTTTCTTTACCAAAGGAACTTTACTAGGAACTTCCTTTGGGGCCACGGTTACTTATTTCACAGTTGCACTTAATCAATAACCACCAAAAACAATGGATTATAGCGAAATGTTTGGATGAATGACCCACACTGATTCAGGAACGCGCGAGTGGCAGGCGGGTTGATGCCTCCAATACGGCCGATAAGTGAAATAACGGCCGATAACAGGAAGCCGAAAAAACGGCCAATAACTGAGTTGGCCGATAAGTGGAACAGCCAATAACCGAGGGTCCACTGTATATACAGGAGAAGGGGTTACTAGCCCCTTGCTCCCACTACGTAACATATAAACATGATAAATACACCCCACAGTAGAATAAATTAACATAAATATGAGATGTTTTTTCCAGTCGTCTTGTCAGTGTCGGAAAGAATAATGTTTTCTCTAGTTCAACACCAAAGAAAATGTGTACACAATAGTATTACTGGGGGTAACTGTAGAAAATTATTCCTTTCGAATGAGACTGGGAGTGTTGCTCTTTATTTATTCTACTGTACCAACGTGGAGACAACTTGTACACAATATAAGGTGTTTGTATTATGGTATAACCTTCACAAACATGGAAATGAACGTGTATGAAGTATAACCAGACGCGTTCGTCTGCTTGTTTACAGACTCCACGTCTGTCCTCTCTCATTTACATACTTGTGTATGTACGCGTGCGTTCGTTCGTTCTCTCTCTCTCTCTCTCTCTCTCATTTATTCGTTTTATCTCGTTTACTCACCTCTCATCCTACATTATGACTACAAATATTTTAAGGTAAGTAATGAGTGTACTGTATATGCATTCTATCGCTCTAGGGCACTTTAAATGTATATTACGTGTTGGTGGGGTGGCCATACCTGCCACACCTGACTACCATACCTACCACACCTGACCTCGTACAATAAATACTACTCACCTCTTACCCTACATTACGACTACAAATATTTTAAGGTAAGTAATGAGTGTACTGTGTATGTATTTTACTTTTTATTGTTTTTTAATGCCTAGTTCTATTGCTAACTTAATATATGTTAGTGTAAACTTGTCGTCTGGCATTTACAAGTGGAAAAAATGACATTCTGCTTTCCGGCGATGTCCGCTTTCCAGCAGTAGCCTGGAACCCAACCAACCTGCCGTATAAGTGAGGCCCTACTGTATATTGTTTGAACAATAGTCTACCTTTGAACGATGAGGTTTCTGACGAGATGAAAATACTCACTGAACCTGCCATATAAGTGGGGCCCTATTGTATACTATTTGAACAACAGTCTACCTTTGAACGATGAGGTTTCTGACGAGATGAAAATACTCACTGAACTTCTGTTTGAGATACATAAAAACACACTAAATTTTGTTTAACATGACATTCATGTCAGGCCTGGCCTTGTCTCAGAAGTGAAGTACAGCCTCTCCTCACTTAACGATGGAGTTTCATTCCTAAGATCAAGTCGGTAAATGAATTTGTCACTAAGTGAGGAGCATACTTGTGCTTTGTGAGGGACGGTAAAATCGCAGTTAGGAAAGAGCCCATTGGAAAGAAGTACTTCATCTCTATGGAATACGAACTAAAAAAATTCCTTAGTGAAGGTGGTTTAACTAACTCAGAGTAAGGTGCAGTTTATACCCACCATCCATGATTAGTGTTATGAACCACTCTGTAACTGTTATATACTGCCATAAAATTTGTTCCTTAAATTCTAATACCCTCATACTACATTTGTTACTTTTGTATTCAATTACCACTTTACCTCATAGTCTTAACTGTTTTTAATTACAAAACCTCTTTATTATTAAACTTTATTATTACTTCTACTTTTTATATATTTTGTAATTTACCATGTCATTGCCCTATTTTACCATTTATAATACTCTTAGTATTTATTATTTAAATTTTATTTTATATTACTTTTTTAAAATCTGTTGTTGCCAAATATTCCAATTTACATTTTATTAATATCTGTTGTTTACTA
Source organism: Cherax destructor (assembly GCA_009830355.1). Taxonomy (NCBI): domain Eukaryota; kingdom Metazoa; phylum Arthropoda; class Malacostraca; order Decapoda; family Parastacidae; genus Cherax; species Cherax destructor. The sequence continues at coordinate 28,417 of WNWK01007784.1, forward strand.
TCTTATTATCATATCACTGCTAAAATCCATATAGTCCTTAATTTAAAACTGCACATTTTATTCTACTATCTATTGTAATCAACTTAGCTTTAGTGCAATAACAAGTCATAGTCTGATGCTACATTATCTTTTAATTTTGTCTTAAAAGCTTTATACATAGTTAATACTTTAGTTCGTTAATAGCTTATTACATTGTCAACACTTAAGTCCATTATGTTTATTAGTTTCTACACTCTACTTAACCAACATACATTAGCTACACACTTGTCCAAACATCCCCTAAGTACAGATATCATTAGTGGAACTCAACACACCATAAATTTTATAAAAAAATTACCATTTAACCTAAATGCTGAATGATCACATAGACCCAGATCTAAATCTATATAATCTAACACCCAATCAAAATTTAATGGAAAGGAACTGCCTCTATTACACAGCATCTCAAGCCAGCACTGTCCTAAGTAATGCCAGATATATTACAGTTCTCAATTACAATATTAGGTCCCTAAGTAAACACTATGATGACCTCCTTGCACTCCTTGATTCCCTAAAGACAACCTTTTCCTGTATTATTCTCACTGAAACCTGGCTTAAGCAAGACACAATAGATATATACTCATTACCAGGGTACACAGCAATCCACAACTGCAGACCATACCAAGTTGGGGGTGGTATTGCAATCTACTACTATAATGAACTATCTTGTTATAACACCACTTGCTATAGTGATGAATATGGAGAATATATTTTTGCTAATTTTACTGTAAAAAAACTTAAGACTCCTGTAACAATCGGTGCCATTTACCGGATGCCTCATACAAACATCCCAAAATTTAGTGATAAATTAAAGACACTAATCACAAACAACCAAATGAACAAGCACCACCTTCTCCTAGCCAGAGACTTCAACAATAACCTTGGCCTAACAGATGACCAGCCAGTAATTGACTTCATCAACAATATGAAAAACACACTACTCATACCACCTATAACAAAACCAACCAGGCTGAGATAAGTGCAACCATAATTGACCATATATGGAGTAATATACTAGCTCCCCTTAAATCAGGGATAATCACAGACAGCACTACTGACCACTACCCCACCTTCCTCTTAACAAACAATAGTAAACAACCCCTGGAATACAACAAGGTCTCTTTTAGACTCCATGGTGAGGCCTCAATAAGTAACTTCACAACAGAGCAAGGTACGGTTGACTGGCCTACAGAATTCTCCGAAGCTAATGAAACAGATGATTGGATAGACAAATTTCTTAACAAACTACTTAGACTATATAACAAACATTGTCCCATAAAAACGAAACAGATTCCGAATAAACGACTAGGTTGCCCATGGCTAACCAACAGCATACTAAAATCTATTTGTAAGAAACATCAATATGAAAAGCAATACAGACAGGGCTTAATAAACAAAGATATTATTAAACATAGTAGGTAGTAGGTTGGTAGTCAGCAACCACCCAGGGAGGTACTACCGTCCTGCCAAGTGAGTGTAAAACGAAAGCCTGTATTTGTTTTACATGATGGTAGGATTGCTGGTGTCTTTTTTCTGTCTCATAAACATGCAAGATTTCAGGTACGTCTTGCTACTTCTACTTACACTTAGGTCACGCTACACATACATGTACACATTTATGTATACACACTCATCTGAGTTTACTTTGATTTTATCTTAATAGTTCTTGTTCTTATTACTTTTCCCTTTCATATCCATGGGGAAGTGGAATAAGAATCTTTCCTCCGTAAGCCATGCGTGTTGTAAAAGTCAACTAAAATGCCGGGAACAATGGGCTAGTAACCCCTTTTCGTGTATAGATTTACTAAAAAGAAAAAGAAGAAAACCGTCAAAGTGGGATTTTTGAATGAGCGTGGATGTTGTGCGAATGATAAGAAAGAGATGATTGTAGATGTTATGAATGAAAAGAAGCTGGATGTCCTGGCTTTAAGTGAGACAAAGCTGAAAGGGGTAGGAGAGTTTCAGTGGGGAGAAATAAATGGGATTAGGTCAGGGGTTTCAAATAGAGTTAGAGCTAAAGAAGGAGTGGCAATAATGTTGAATAATCAGTTATGGCAGGTAAAGAGGGAATATAAATGTATAAATTCAAGGATTATGTGGAGTAAAATAAAGGTTGGATGTGAAAAGTGGGTTATAGTAAGTGTTTATGCACCTGGAGAAGAGAGAAGTGTAGAGGAGAGAGATTTTGGGAAATGTTGAGTGAGTGTGTGGGGAGTTTTGAACCAAGTGAGAGTAATTGTGGTTGGGGATCTTAATGCTATAGTGGGTAAAAATGTTGTGGAGGGAGTAGTAGGTAAATTTGGGGTGCCAGGGGTAAATGTAAATGGGGAACCATTAATTGAGCTATGTGTAGAAAGAGGTTTGGTAATAAGTAATACATATTTTATGAAAAAGAGGATAAATAAGTATACAAGGTATGATATAGCACATAATGAAAGTAGTTTGTTAGATTATGTATTGGTGGATAAAAGGTTGATGGGTAGGCTTCAGGATGTACATGTTTATAGGGGGGCAACGGATATATTGGATCATTATTTAGTTGTAGCTACAGTTAGAGTAAAAGGTAGATGGGACAAAAAGAAAATGGCAACAGCAAGTAAGAGTATGAAAGAGGGGAAGGTACCTAGGGATTGGCAGAGAGCATGTATAGTTCCTTTATATAAAGGGAAGGGGGATAAAAGAGTGTAAGAATTATAGGGGAAGAAGTTTACTGAGTATACCAGGTAAAGTTTATGGCAGGGTTTTTATTGAAAGAATTAGAGGTAAGACAGAGAGTAGGATTGCAGATGTGCAAGGAAGCTTTAGAGTGGGTAGGGGATGTGTAGATCAAGTGTTTACAGTGAAGCATATATGTGAACAGTATTTAGATAAAGGTAGAGAAGTTTTCATTGCATTTATGGATTTAGAAAAGGCATATGATAGAGTGGATAGGGGAGCAATGTGGCAAATGTTGCAAGTGTATGGAATAGGTAGTAAGTTACTGAAGGCTGTAAAGAGTTTTTATGAGGATAGTGAGGCTCAGGTTAGGGTATGTAGGAGAGAGGGAGATTACTTCCCAGTAAAAGTAGGTCTTAGACAGGAATGTGTAATGTCACCATGGTTGTATAATATATTTATAGATGGGGGTTGTAAAAGAAGTAAATGCTAGGGTGTTGGGGAGAGGGGTAGGATTAAATTATGGGGAATTAAATGCAAAATGGGAGTTGACACAGTTACTTTTTGTTGATGATATTGTGCTTATGGGAGATTCTAAAGAAAAGTTGCAAAGGTTAGTGGACGAATTTGGGAGGGTGTGTAAAGGTAGAAAGTTGAAAGTGAACATAGATAAGAGTAAGGTGATGAGGGGTATCAAACGATTTAAAAAAAGAAAAATTGGATATCACAATGGAGAGAGGGATTATGGAAGAAGTAAATGTTTTCAGATATTTGGGAGATGATGTGTCAGCGGATGGGTTTATGAAGTATGAGGTTAACCATAGAATTGATGAAGAAAAAAAGGTGAGTGGTGCATTGAGGTATCTGTGGAGACAAAAAACGTTATCCTTGGAGGCAAAGAAGGGAATGTACGAAAGTATAGTGGTACCAACACTCTTATATGGGTGTGAAGCATGGGTTGCAAATGCTGCAGCGAGAAGGCGGCTGGAGGCAGTGGAGATGTCATGTCTAAGGGCAATGTGTGGTGTAAATATTATGCAGAAAATTCGGAGTGTGGAAATTAGGAGGTGTGAAGTTACTAAAAGTATTTGTAAAAGGACTGAAGAGGGGTTGTTGAGGTGGTTTGGTCATTTAGAGAGAATGGATCAAAGTAGAATGACTTGGAGAGTGTATAAATCTGTAGGTGAAGGAAGGCAGGGTAGGGGCCGTCCTAGAAAAGGTTGGAGGGAGGGGAGTAAAGGAGGTTTTGTGGGTGAGGGGCTTGGACTTCCAGCAAGCATGTGTGAGCGTGTTAGATAGGAGTGAATGGAGACGAATGGTTTTTGGGACCTGACGAGCTGTTGAAGTGTGAGCAGGGTAATATTTTGTGAAGGGATTCAGGGAAACCAGTTAATTTATTTAGTTGGACTTGAGTCCTGGAAATGGGAAGTACAATGCCTGCACTTTAAAGGAGGGGTCTGGGATAGTGACAGCTGGGAGGGACTATTCTCAGCTGTCGTATCTGAGTGCCTCTGCAAAGACAGTGATTATGTATGAATGTGGTGAAAGTGTTGAATGATGATGAAAGTATTTTCTTTTTGGGGATTTTCTTTCTTTTTGGGTCACCCTGCCTCGGTGGGAGACGGCCGACTTGTTGAAAAAAAAAAAATTATTAAACATTACGCATCAGTTCTCACCAACCTAATAAGAAAGGCTAATCAATTGTACTACTACAATAGATTGACCGAAACAAGAGGAAATATAAAAAAGACCTGGAAGACACTCTCAGAGTCTAGGCACCCATAAACTGAAAATACTAGGGATATTGTCCTAAGCCAAATGAAGCCCAACTACAGTCTATTTATACAGTTAACAAGATAAATTACTTTTTTTCAATCATAGGTTGGTCGGGAACGTGAACGGGTGTTGAGTGGACATGCCTAGAAAGGGCCAGTAGGCCTGACGCAGTGTTTTTTCATTGTTTTGATGGTCGTGCAGATTTTTCACTGGTGTAAAAGATTTTAATGACGATAAGAAAAGAAAGTAGAAGATCCCAGGTTCTCTACACATATGCTATGTATGATAATGTATGTAACTATATTTATGTATACCTGAATAAACTTACTTAGTCGCCTCTTCTCATTTTACACTCCTTGCTTCTTGCCTATCTTCTTCCTCGCCTCTATTCCAGCTTTAATCTCACGCTTACGAACACTACAGATTATAAACATTCACACTTACAAACACTACAGATTATAAACATTCACACTTACAAACACTACAGATTATAAACATTCACACTTACAATCACTACAGATTATAAACGTTCACACTTACAATCACTGCTTGTTCTTCCAACTTCTTTACTAATCTCATGTGAGGAACTGTGTCGAAGGCCTTCCTGCAGTTAAGGAAAATGCAATCAACCCACCCTTTTCTCTCCTGCCTTACCTCTGTTACTTTATCATAGAACTCTAGGAGGTTTGTTACACAAAAATCCCAGGTACCAATGCCCAAGCAAGTGATTACTTAGATGGGAATTTCCCAACCTCCTCCTATCTTGCACCAACTGAGCCCACAGAAGTCACCACGATTATTAAGTCACTTAAATAAATCAGGAAATCTGGCTCAAGTTCCTCCTTTATTATACAAACGAGCAGCTCATGTTCTTTTGCCTGCTATTTCATCACTCTTTAACAAATCACTAGAAACCAGCACTTTCTCGACACTACTCAAGATAGCAAGGGTCATACCAATACACAAAGGTGGACGACGCCACAGATGTAAATAACTACAGGCCAATATCAATATCAGAACTTGAAAAAAATGAATATCCATTAGGACTCTCGACCTAAGGAAAGCTTTTGATACAGCATCCTACTCCACAAACTTGATCATTATGGCATATGTGGAGAAATTTTCTCCAGGAGGGGGGTATCAGCCCCCTTTCAGCCCAGAGAAATGACCCTCTCAGAAAGGGCAGATGTCAGCTAGCTTCTTGATCAACATTTAATTGGAAGCAGATGACCAGCGTGTGTCATAGTCATGCCACCACTTCCTTGCAAGAGACCAGTGTTGCAACTAGTGTAGTTAATGGGAGAAAATTGATCTTTTAAAAAGACAGGAAAGGTACAGAAAACCCCCTGCCTCACTTTATTCATATGTGGGACAATAATGAAGTCTCAGTGATCAAGATATATCAAGAAATCAAGCATCCTGCATTGCTTCCTGTAGCAGTTTGGCAAAGAAGGGAAAAACACTGGTGTCAGCTAATCCTTTATATGAAGATACGCCCAGGGCAAGCAAGGGCGGCGAGAGGCGTCATAGGTTAGACTGCATGAACAAACGGTGCAAGGAGCGTGTTATACGTGCATTGACCTTAACAAAGTAATTATAACAGTGCATCCTTGACCTTAGACAATCTCAATATACGTCTTAGAATATTGTGACATTACCACGAAAGACAAACCTTGTGGAACGTAGTGTTCCGAATTTCCAGACTGAGTGGAAGACGTGGACATTCTTAAGGACACTTCAGCTTCTATCAAGTCACCTATATCTGTCATAAATGGTACATTCAACACCATAGCTCACGTTACAACGAGCAAGGTAGGTTTCAATTTCACTTGTCAATCAGGGAAGCTGCAGTTTCTGATGACACAAGGGTATTGAAACCGTCCTATAGACGGCAGTGAGGTGTGGGCTTTTGAGCCCAAACAAGTAAGTGTATTACCAGCACTCTGTTTCTGAGATATGATGAAATAACACCCCTTAGGGGTGTTATTTCAGCCCAAGGAAGTGGAATCGACAGCTCGGTGGCGACTTCGGGGTGGCTGTGAAGTTGTGAGATGTCATTCAAGCTAAGTACCTTCTACAGTCCTTATCTTATTGGTTTAGCTTGTTACAATTCC
>WNWK01007784.1:40000-55905 GCA_009830355.1 Cherax destructor
TCAATCTGAGAATCTATTATGCTTCCGAAAGTCAGATTAACTCAATTTAGGGCTAACCGATACAGAAGATACGGGTAAAATAGGGTTATGTTCCAGAGACCTTCAAAAATGCCAAACAACTTTAAAAAAAAAAAAAAAAAGTCCTACTACAGTGAACCAAATACCATACCTTACATTCTGTTAGTAAATACTTGAATTTATTTTAGTTTGGGGAAAGTGCTAAACCTGTAAGGGCCATTAGCACCTTGGAAATGGGAGGTGTTCAGGGTCAATCTAAGGAAGGGAGGACAAAATCAAGTCACTTTCCTAGAGGAGAGTCATTACTTGAAAAGCATTTGAAGAGTGTAGAGAGGGTAAATGTGGGCCTACTTAGCCAAGTTGGTTGTTGCAACTTTTATCACTTGATACACACAGTATATGTTCATAGTATAAAAATAGAAATCATATTTCCTTATCAAATTGTACTAAACATACAGGAAATCACCACATCTATACCAAACAAACATATATCAAAGATTAATGGACTTCATTAAGTCAAAGGAGAGGAAAATGATTAATAAGGAATGTTGAAGGGACTGCAGAGCTGTGGAGACATTTTCCCACTCAGGATTTCACTCCCAGCAATACTCTAAGATTGCAGATTTCTATATCAATCTCTTTAATACATATTTAAATTGTATGTATATCTTTTATTTTGCATGATCTAGCATGAGGGGATGATAATATTATGTTTAGTGGAAGAGGAAGTAATACCATACACACTGGCTGAAGCCAGTGTGACTTTGTAAATGGTCCAAGTCGGACCGAATCGTCGTCATAAGCTCCTCTCTCCTATGTGTGGGTTATTTGTGCATTGTTCCAGTCACGGTATTGTGCCTTTTTGTTATTTATTGAAGCCAGTCAACAAGGAATTAAGATGTATTTACCTCTCTGAAAATATTATAACAATGTTGATAATATGCTAGTATAAAAAGAACACCAGTTGGCAGAAGACCTTCCCATTCATCTTTCCTTATTTTATTAGCATAATAAATATTGCATTGTCTTACATAGCAAGGTGTGATGTTTGGGTGTTGAGGGCATCATGGTTACACCTCAGTGAATGCATACTGTATGTCCACTCCAACTTTCTCCTTTGAACACTTACTTATTCTATTATCAATCACTAACACGTTCAACAATGGTATAAATACAGCTATAGTAGATAAAACACTGTTAAGGCACAGGAATTTGTAATTACACCATAATTATGATTATTTACTATACTGGGCTACTAGCTTTCAGAGTTAATACCTTTCAAAAGATGCCTTGATGCCAGTGAAGGGATCTTGATCCAAGGAAATACAGTGGTCCCTCAGTTTTCGCCGAAAATTCATTCCAGAATGCTGCTCAAGTGCCATTATCGAACGAATTTACTTCCTTAAGAAATAATGTCACGTAGGTTAGTCTATTTCAGACCCCCAAAAATACACTTGCAACAGCACTTACGAAAATACACTTACATAAATGTTCGAGTTTGGAGATGCACGAAAACCGAGGGACCACTGTAGAACTAGCTTTCTTTCCTTGGATCAAATCTGACTGCCTCCCATTACCCAAAGCACAGTATGCCCCCTATGGGGTTACCATCCCTCCCCATGAAATAAAATTCTGGGTAAATAATCAGAATCAAAGTCTTCCTTTTAATGCTTTAACTGTGTCTGATGTACTAGTACACAGGTGGTGGTACTGTGCCTAACCTACTAGTACACGCCATTTTTTGTTCCCACAAATCTGCCACCTACCAATATTTTTTACCTCAGGACAACTCTTTAGGTCCTCTTTAATCTATTCATACATTTGAAAATTTTTTAAGGCCAGCAGGGTCCACACAACGTATCAAGGTTAACTACTCGGGATGACTGTATGTCCAGCGCACTAGTATGCCTCACCAGCAACAGTAAACGAAGGAACCAGGAGCTGTTGTTCCACCACCAGCTTCCCTGCCAACAAACAGGGTGTGCAAGTGGCTCAGAGATAACTTATTCAGTCCAAATTTATTACAATTTTATGATACTAACAGTGAAAGTCAGCCACAAAGCACACTAGGTATATAACCCAGGATAACCCAGTAAAGTCAAGCAATGTGGATAATTTCCATGTTTTGATGAATATTATACTCTAAAATAATTCTAATATTACAAGTATTCATTATACATAGCCTTAGAAGACCAAAATAGAAATAAAAAAAAGAATAAAAACCAGTCATACCATATATATACTGATAATTCCAAGTGAAGCAATGTTTGAAGTGCTAAAACACCTTGAAAACACATCTAATATTATAAAAAAAATGGGTTTTTCTTTCTCTTTGGGTCACCCTGCCTTGGTGGGAGATAGTCGATGTATTAAAAAAAAATGTTAAACACTAAAAGCAATTTAAAAAATGGAAAAACAATCATACATTGGTGTCAATAATTGTAAAATATAAACATCGCTGGCACTTTAATGCCACTGCTGCTGATTAATGATCATTTTTTCACCAATTTCAACATACTATAAAAACATAAATTTTTATCAGATTTTGCTCATTTTAGTCTTATTCCATTCAGAACAACAAACTCTATCGATTTGTAGGAAAAAATTTTTTGTTTTTTCAAAATCTTTCCCCACACACAAATTTTTTTTTCCAGGGTCTGCCACAGTTAAAGGGTTAATGCATTGAATATTCCCTTCAAACTTTAATACAGGTCTATTACGTAAATTAAGCATTTGTACATCATAATTTTTTGGAAAAAATTAGATAGGTAAGAATAATGCAGTCTAGTGGGCCTAATTTGCTCAGCAAGAATGGTGAAAGGCTTTGGGAAAGGGAGGGAAAGCACTACTCATGACTCAGTGTCTGGGAGAGGGTGGGGCGTACACTGCTCATGGCCCAGTGACCAGATATGAGAAAATCTATGAAGGGAACTACCCAAATTTCACACACTTCTGTGATGAATATTTTATTTAATTTATAGAGAATAATAGCAACTCTTTTCACTGACCTTTTAGTAACACTTTTCAACAGCATTAAGACAATCTCTTACAATCTGAGTTCACTCTAATTGGCGATCTACTGTATCCTGTACGGAAGCAGCATTAAACTTAAATCATGTTTGACTGCATACCTGAAGATGATTTGGAGTGTGAAACGCAGCTGGCGGAGTGGGTGGTGTGGCCGGGTGTGTTGGGGTCAGGTGATGGGTGGTGCTGGAGGCCATAGTTCCAGTGATGGGAAAAGATTTTCGAATCCAATGCCGATACAAAATGACATCGTCTGTTATCCTCAAGATGCGGCCGAGTATAGAGTAGTGGTTTGGATCATTAATGATGTTGTTTAGAGGGTTCACAGCCTGTAAATATAACTGTGTTACTTCTACTATATTCCCTCCCTGACTCTTTTTTATGAGCTACCTTCTCAAAAGTCTGATAACTTAAAAATACTGACCATATTTCAATATTATTCACCTGGATCTGAAACTTCCTAATCCAAATATAAAAATTAGAAATATACCTGAGATAAAACAATGTATGCATACTCAAATGCTTGTTTAACTTGCAAGACTCCATATGAGGATCGTCCAATATCATTGCCAGGTATGAGGGGATCCTCTATACACAAGACGGATGGTCGGTGACCCTCTGGCATGTCTCTCTGCACCTGCAACAGAATAATATGTATAGTAAATGTGCTGCTGTGATGAAATGAACTCCTAACTGATATCAATGCCAACGAACACACATATGTAGTTGGACTTTATCACAGAATGGATGGGATCTGAACCCATGGCAAGCCAGCCCTAAATTAGCAGGCCAATGCACTAACCACATTATGTACCAAGCCAGCCTAATGAGATTCTACCAACTACTAGTAGGTAAATTTCTATACCCTAAAAAAAAAAAAAAATGTAAGCATAGGCCCTACTGTGACAATGCAGCTGTGGCAAGCTCTAGCTCAAATCCCTTTAAAGCCTATACAAAAATGACTGTCTACACATCAGTTCCTTTGCTCGCTCCTCTATATTTAGATAATGATTATGTATGAGAGATGGTTTAATGGTTGAATGATGAAAGTTTTTTTCTTTCTTTTTGGGTCACCTTGCCTCAGTGGGAAATGGCAGATGTGTGTTAAAAACAAAAAAATTAAGTTTAGTAGGCAGTAGGTTGGTAGACAGCAACCACCCAGGGAGGTACTACCATACTACCAAGTGAGTGTAAAACAGAAACCTGTAATACAGTGGACCCTCGCTTTTCGTACAGCTCCCAACTCGAACAAATATGTAAGTATTTTTGTAAGTGCCTTTGTAAGTGTATTTTTGGGGGTCTGAAACGACTAATCTAATTTACATTCGTCCTTATGGGAACAAATTCGTTCAGTAACGGCACTCGAACAGCATTCTGGAAAGAATTATCGATGAAAACCGAGGGTCCACTGTAGTACCATCCGACTTACGACCGAGCCAGTGTTGCTGAAACTAGGTTATGCTCTGTGATGTTTAGGTAATTATTGACGAAAAGATTTGATGAGCCTTTCCAACTTTGAATTTAATTAAGACAACATCTGTTATAAACTAAAGTAGCCTTTCTGGAGGACTTCATTTTTCCCCTGAAAGTTTTGCAGGCTTGGTTTTCACTGACTTGGGTATCCATCACTCAAACCTGTGTATCTTCTTTGTGCATCATTCTTCTGTGCCGTAGACCTTCTTGCAAGCTACAAAACCACATTTTGAACCTTCTCTGCAACACTATTTATAAGTGCAGAAGAGGAAGATATAAGTGTTTCATGACACTGGCAGTCAATGTACTAAATAATCTTGTATCCTCTCCATCCCTTATTGATTTTCCTTAGAAATCTCTCAAACTTTTTTATCATTGTAGCCATTAATATTAGAACATCTTCAACCCATCATTACAGGTATAGTAAGGGCAATTTGTATCTAATATTAATAAAAACAAAATAAAAAAAAGCTCAAAATGTTCAAGAGAACTTTTGCAGATGCTCTGCCAATCACAGGAACTCTGAAATGTTTTTCCCTATGATTATGGGAGCTTTACTATAAGGTACAGCACATACAACAAAATATTAGGGTCTAAATTAAGATAGTGCCTCCCACCCCAAACCCCTGCACCACAACACATTACCCCCTCTATTACCCAGCAATACCTATACCAAAACCATGCAATTATACACAGAAGAAACTGATTTTAATGAGCAAGAATTGAATTTATGACAGTCAAAAGAAATGGAAACTAAAAAAATAGAGTATGAAATTCCACTTGAATAAATGCAATGTGGTCAGACCAATAGGATATCATCTAATAGTTACCCATTTAGGATCATAGTATATTCCATATCCTTTCAATTCAGTAAACTGGGGGTAAAATGAAAAAATGGCCAATATTGGGAAAATATATATTATTATTATTATTATAATCAAAAGAAGCGCTGAACCACAAGGGTTATACAGCGGGAAAATATATATAAAAATGATAAGAAGGCCCATTTAATTAGATACTTGTGTCACTGATGAGTGTGTATCACATTCAAAACAATTATCAGAAACACTCAGAAAGCAAACACATGTTAACTAATAGCTTCATTTATGATCATTAAAATCTTGTACATTCGACCCCCGAGTTACGAGCACCTCGGAAATCGTACAAGTATGTACAGTGAACCCCCGGTGTTCGACGGCGTCGGAGCTCGGCCAAATCGGTGTTCGACGTTTTTTTTTACAATATTTTTGACTCGGTATTAGGCGGCCACTCGGAGTTCGGCGAGTCGGCTATCCGTCCCGAACACGTACGCGTGTGGCCGTGGCCCAGCTGGGCGCCCAGGCACTCAGTGTGTTATTGTTTACAAGCGAGCGAACACTACCCACGCACCACCCACGCATTCATACCATATATATTGTCATTATTCCAGTGTTTTTAGTGCTTGCAACTGCTAAATAAGCCACCATGGGCCCCAAGAAAGCTCTTAGTGCCAAGCCTGTGGTAAAGAATATTCAGGGAGTGAAGCATTCATGCAGGGAGTGTAGCATTTATGCAGGGAGTGTAGCAAGGATGCAGGGAGTGTAGCAAGGACGCAGGGAGTGTAGCAGGTATGCAGGGAGTGTAGCAGGGATGCAGGGAGTGTAGCAGGGATACAGGGAGTGTATCAGGGATGCAGGAAGTGTAGCAGGGATGCAGGGAGTGTAGCAGGGATGCAGGGAGTGTAGCAGGGATGCAGGGAGTGTAGCAGGGATGCAGGGAGTGTAGCAGGGATGCAGGGAGTGTAGCAAGGATGCAGGGAGTGTAGCAGGGATGCAGGGAGTGTAGCAAGGATGCAGGGAGTGTAGCAAGGATGCAGGGAGTGTAGCAGGCATGCAGGGAGTGTAGCAAGGATGCAGGGAGTGTAGCAGGGATGCAGGGAGAGCAGCAGGGATGCAGGGAGTGTAGCAGGGATGCAGGGAGTGTAGCAGGGATGCAGGGAGTGTAGCAAGGATGCAGGGAGTGTAGCAGGCATGCAGGGAGTGTAGCAGGGATGCAGGGAGTGTAGCAGGGATGCAGGGAGTGTAGCAGGGATGCAGGGAGTATAGCAGGGATGCAGGGAGTATAGCAGGGAGTGTAGCAGGGAGTGTAGCAGGGATGCAGGGAGTGTAGCAAGGATGCAGGGAGTGTAGCAGGGATGCAGGGAGTGTAGCAGGGATGCAGGGAGTGTAGCAGGGATGCAGGGAGTGTAGCAGGGATGCAGGGAGTGTAGCAAGGATGCAGGGAGTGTAGCAGGGATGCAGGGAGTGTAGCAGGGATGCAGGGAGTGTAGCAGGCATGCAGGGAGTGTAGCAGGCATGCAGGGAGTGTAGCAGGCATGCAGGGAGTGTAGCAAGGATGCAGGGAGTGTAGCAGGGATGCAGGGAGTGTAGCAGGGATGCAGGGAGTGTAGCAAGGATGCAGGGAGTGTAGCAAGGATGCAGGGAGTGTAGCAGGGATGCAGGGAGTGTAGTAGGCATGCAGGGAGTGTAACATTCATGCAGGGGTGTAGCATTCAAAAAAAAAGGCCAGTAACCCCAGAAAGAACTTGGTACCTGCAGTGTTAATGGAAGGGGATTCCCCTTCCAAACACTAGCAGGTACCACCTTCTCCCCTCCTCCCGTCCTCCACACATCAACAACTCTTCAATAAATGTAAGTGACATGTTATTGTACTATTTATTTCTTAATTTTTTTTTATAAAATTGTGTTTAATTTAATGTCAAAAAGTTCTAAAAAATATTTTATTTTAATACTTTTGGGTGTCTGGGACGGATTAATTTTATTTCCATTATTTCTTATGGGGAAAATAGAATCGGAGTTCGACCAAACCGGTGGTCGACGGGCCCTCTGTGACGGATTGCCAACGAGAACCGGGGGCTCACTGTATGTATAATATTGTAAGTGCTTTTGTAAGTGTATTTTTGGGAGTCTGAAATGGACTAACCTACTTGACATTATTCCTTAACCCTTTCGGGGTCAGTGCTGTACTAGTACGTTTTACGAGCAGGGGTTGGTGCCGTACTAGTACGCCCAAATTCTAGCGGCCTCAATTTAAGCAGAAAACGTCTGGTAGGCATACATATGAAAGAATGGGTCTGTGTGGTCAGTGTGCGCAGTATAAAAAAAATCCTGCAGCACACACTGCATAATGAGAAAAAAAAAACTCCGACCGTTTTTTTCAATTAAAACAGCGACTTTGCAGTCGATTTCCGTATGGTATTTATTGATGTATTCTCGTTTTCTTGGTCTCATTTGATAGAATGGAAGATATACTACAGAAATGGAGATGATTTTGATTGGTATGACAATGACAAGTACCTTGAAATTGAGGTCAATTTAGCAAAAATGTTCGATTTTTGACGATGTTCAAGAGTAAACAAATAACACCATGCGTCCAATACACATCAACTGGCGAGTCTTATATTCATGCACAAGTGCTCTGATATTATTTATACCATTTTTACAATGATACAGTTGTATACATAACAGTAAATCTTCTATTTTTGTGTGAGAATAAAAATTGAAAATGGAGAGCAAAAGTAATGGAACAGGGGCCTGGAGACGTGGCTAATGAACAGAGAACCTGTTATTTTAGTGCCAGGAATGTCTGCCTTGTTTACTCTGGACCCTATTTTGAAATTGGCATCGTTTGAAATTTGTGTGAAATTGGAAAATTGCCATTTTCTGACCACTATTTTGGGTAGATGAAATTGGTAAATAGGCGGTTTCTTGGACTCAATAGAAAGAAGAAGTGGAGTTCTAGCGAAATAGCTATAATTTTAGGAGACTGAAACATAGGAATTTATCGTAAGTAGGGCTCGAAGTGGGTGAAATCGCCGATGCGTCAGTGTCATAGATACCGCGAACTTCGCGAGAGCATAATTCCGTTAGTTTTCGATCAAATTTCATAATTTTGGTGGCGTTATGATCGGAAAAAGATTCTCTATCATTTCTTGAGAAAAAAAAATAAGGCCTGTCGACCCCCAAAGGGTTAAGGGAGAAAATTTGTTCGGTAATGGCACTTGAGCAGACTTCAGGAATGAATTATGCTCGTTACTCGGGGGTCCACTGTACTTCACTTTGTATTCATCATATTTTTGTCATATACAGTAATTATGACATTACAAAGTCAACAGATGGATAGGTTGAGTACAAATACAGGTGATGATACAGAATTTTAAAAAACTCTTTCAATAAAAGTTTTTCATACCATAGCAGAATATGTTAGAAATTACAAAGAAAAACATACATTTTTACAATGGATGGACAGTTTGGTTTAAAAAAATGAAAAAGAAACCAAGTCATGACACCGTTCTGGTCCGACTCTGGATCCGCTATGTAGATGACATCTTTGCTCTTTGGCCTCATGACTCTAATGACTTTAACCCTTAAACTGTCCACACGTAGATATACGTTTACGTGCGTAGCTGACCGAATATTTTGAGAAAAAAATAAATTGTTCTTTTTGTTGAAAATGAAGAGTGCATTTTGTTTGTCATTCCCACATTTTGTAATACTGCACACACTGAGTGCACAGACCCATTCTCTATTCTAGGCAACTCAGGCTTATCGTGGCAAGGTTAAAAGCATTTGAAAAAAAACGTAGATCTACGTTCGGAGCAGTACGCACGTGAACATATATCTACGTGTGGACAGTTTAAGGGTTAATCTCTTCCAACCATTTCTTGATGCCCTTAATAATCTTGCCCCTTCCATTAAGTTTAAAGCTGAATGGGAATCTAATTCCTTGCTTCCTTTCCTTGATGTTCATGTCCACCGCTCAGATACAGGTTTTGCTTTTTCCGTGTACCACAAGCTTATGCACAGTGGCATGTACAGTGGAACCCCGAGTTACGAGCATAATTCATTCCAGAAGGCTGCTCAAGTGCCATTACCGAACGAATTTTCTCCCTTAAGGAATAATGTCAAGTAGGTTAGTCCATTTCAGACCCCAAAAATACACTTACAATATTACACTTACATAATTGTACGATTTCCGAGGTGCTCGTAACTCGGGGGTCCACTGTACATTCACTACTTTTCTTATCATGCTTCCTCTGTCAAGAAAAGTATTCTTATCTCTCTCTTCCTCCGTGCTCTTTGCATTTGTGATCCTCAGTTCCTTGAATCAGAAATTTCCACTCTTTGTAATTTATTTTCCCATCTTGGCTACCCTTCCCATTTCATAGACTCTGCCTTCTCACATGCTAAATGGACTTTCTTCTCTCCCAAATTCTCTACTCCTGGGAACTCCCCTGTCCTCTGCTTTCCCTATATTTCCAGTCTTTCTAATCTCAACAACTCTCTCCGTTCCTTAGACATCAAACTTATCTAGTTCATACCTCTCCTCCCTCTATAGTTGCTCCTGGTGTCTACTCTTATTTCTTGTTCCTCTTGTCCTCTTCAGTACTTTGGAGAAACTGGCCGTTCTTTTTCTGACAGACTCAGGGAGTACAAAAGTAGTGTTAGGCTTGCCGACACCAACAATGCTCTTTTCTGTCATGTCAGAGATCACAGTCATCCTAATGACTGGTCTTTTGCTAAAACTGTCAACCCTACTTCCAACTTTCACAGTTGCCGTCTGGTTGAATCTTCCCTTATACACAACTTTCCTTGTATGAATCTTAGTCCTGGCTTTGTTTCTGTAGATGCCTTCGTTTCCCATTACATTGTAAAATGTTCCAAACTTCAGAACACCCGTGACTTAACCTGATTCTTTTTTCCCCTTCTCCCTCTTCCCCTTTCCTCTTTCTCCTTTGGGTTTTCTTTCTTCTGCCTTGGGTGTTTGGTCCATTATAATTTTTTACCCCCCTGTGTTCTTGTTCCTATCCTTTGTGGGCCCCTAGCTCCCTTGCAGTGCTCCTCTTTCTTTTATCATAATTTATACTCATGCAGAGTATAGATTATGATAAAATCTTCAAAACAGCTGAGAAAGAAAATGATCTTGAGATTATAAATAGCAGATAACAGTTTTACTAGTCACATAAATGCAATAGTACATCTTATGCAATGATGGCAAATTCAACACAGCTTTCAAAAACAAATGGGGAAAGGTTGAATCATTTTTTTTTTTTTTAGAATGTTGATCCTAGACTAGAATATGTAGCAGTAGTATGATGGCCACATCTGAAGAAACAAAATTAACCTTAAAATTAACTCAAAACATGACCTACAAAAAATTATTAATGCTTAAAAATGCCCTCCTTTTAACCCTTAAACTGTCCACACGTTCACTCGCGCACTGCTCCGAATATTTTGAAAAAAAAAAATCATTTTTTTTTTTAAAATGAAGAGCGCATTTTTATAAACAGGATAGGCTAAAAAAAAAAATTTAGGGCCAGTACTTACCGAGATATAAGCCCGACAAGTTGGTGCTGGATGCTCACCTGACGGCAACAACAAGTCCTGCCGCTTGCAGAAGTAATGCCGATATACTTTTTTTTTTAGTTTTTATTTTAATTTATACAATTTTTATGTTCTGGTAATTACAATTTATAATAGTTCTTGTGATTTCATAGCCAATCTTTGTTCTAACACTAATATTAGGTGCTGAAATAGTACTCAAATAGTCACAATGACACCAACAGGTGAACAATTTCACCTGCCATGGTCATTTACTATTGTCTATAAATATATACAAAGTATTTATAGGTCCCAGCAATGTTTTAGACATCCTGGAGTATATATGAAACTACTTGAAGAATGGTGTTATGACAATTGTCAGATAACTACTGATAAGGCAGTGACATTGATGAATGAATGTGTGCAAGGAACCCTTGCTTTGTTTTCACTGTCTGTATCTGTCTATCTATCTATCTGTCTGTCTATCTATCTGTCTGTCTATCTATCTGTCTGTCTATCTATCTGTCTGTCTATCTATCTGTCTGTCTATCTATCTGTCTGTCTATCTATCTGTCTGTCTATCTATCTGTCTGTCTATCTATCTGTCTGTCTATCTATCTGTCTGTCTATCTATCTGTCTGTCTATCTATCTGTCTGTCTATCTATCTGTCTGTCTATCTATCTATCTGTCTGTCTATCTATCTGTCTGTCTATCTATCTGTCTGTCTATCTATCTGTCTGTCTATCTATCTGTCTATCTATCTGTCTATCTATCTGTTTATTTATCTATCTGTTTATTTATCTATCTGTCTATCTATCTGTCTATCTGTGTTTCTATCTATCTGTCTAGCTCGGCTTATCTGTCTTTGTTTGCCTACCTATGTGTGCCTGGAGTATAATATGAAACTCCTTGACTAATGGTGTTATGACAAGTGTCAGATAACACTGACAGCCCAATGACATTGATGAATGAATGTGCGCAGGGAACCCTCGCTCTGTTTTCACTGTATCTGTCTATCTATCTGTCCATCTGTCTATCTGTCTGTGTCTCTGTCTAGCTCTGCTTATCTGTCTTTCTGTCTGCCTGTGTGTGCCTGGAGTATATGAAACTCCTTGAAGAATGGTGTTACGACAAGTGTCAGATAACACTGACAGTCCAATGATATTGATGAATGGGAGCAGGGACCCCTCTCGTTGTTTCCACTGTCTATCTGTCTGTCTGTCTAGCTCTGCTTATCTGTCTTTCCGTCTCGTAAGCCAACAGGTATTATACGCGATGCAGAAGTGACAATGCGTATTACTTGCCAGTCATGCGTATTATGTCTTATATATACAAGCATTGTATAGGACTTTGCCTGGAATTTTTGGGTTATCCTAGGTAATTTACACTATGTATAATAACTGTACTTATGTGTACATGTGAGAGAGAGAGATATTACAGATATATATAGATAGACAGATATAGACAGAGATATAGACAGATATAGACAGAGATATAGACAGAGATATAGACAGAGATATAGACAGATATAGACAGAGATATAGACAGAGATATAGACAGATATAGACACAGAGACAGCCAGAGACAGCCAAAGCCAGCCTGCCAAATATATAAGAACATAAAAAAGAACGAACACTGCAGAAGGCCTACTGGCCCATGCAAGGCAGGTCCATATCACCCCCCAGCTTAGACCAATGACCCACCTAGTCAGGTCACATCCTCTCAAGGAAGGAGCACAGCATCAGACCTAGTAGCACAAGCTAGTCAGGTCCAACTCACACCCACCCACAGCCACTCATGTATTTATCGAACCTATTTTTACTTTCCTCTTATAAGGGGAGTGTTAATGCGACATGACATCAGTGAATCCATGGTGTTTGCCACATTATTTGCATCAGGTGGCACTCAATTGAACTAGTGCTCCCACAAGGTACTAAGTGGTCCCAGATTTTTTTAATACTGCACACACTGAGGGCGCAGACCCATTCTCTCATGTCTAGGCGACTCAGGCCTATTGCACTAAATTTGAAGGAATGAAAAATAAAACGTTGATCTACGTTCGGAGCAGTACGCGTACAAACGTATATCTACGTTTAGACAGTTTAAGGGTTAAAGGATATAAAAAACTAGGTATGATTTTTTTGATCCAGTAACAAGAAGTGAAGAAGAGCAGGATGTGAGTGTGGGGGAGGTGCGTGAGGCATTACGTAGAATGAAAGGGGGTAAAGCAGCTGGAATTGACGGAATCATGACAGAAATGTTAAAAGCAGGGGGGGATATAGTGCTGGAGTGGTTGGTATTTTTGTTTAATAAATGTATGAAAGAGGGGAAGGTACCTAGGGATTGGCAGAGAGCATGTATAGTTCCTTTATATAAAGGGAAGGGGGATAAAAGAGAGTGTAAAAATTATAGGGGAATAAGTTTACTGAGTATACCAGGTAAAGTGTATGGCAGGGTTTTTATTGAAAGAATTAGAAGACAGAGAGTAGGATTGCAGATGAGCAAGGAGGCTTTACAGTGGGTAGGGGATGTGTAGATCAAGAGTTTACAGTGAAGCATATATGTGAACAGTATTTAGATAAAGGTAGAGAAGTTTTTATTGCATTTATGGATTTAGAAAAGGCATATGATAGAGTGGATAGGGGAGCAATGTGGCAAATGTTGCAAGTGTATGGAATAGGTAGTAAGTTACTGAAGGCTGTAAAGAGTTTTTATGAGAATAGTGAGGCTCAGGTTAGGGTGTGTAGGAGAGAGGGAGATTACTTCAAGGTAAAAGTAGGTCTTAGACAGGGATGTGTAATGTCACCATGGTTGTTTAATATATTTATAGATGGGGTTGTAAAAGAAGTAAATGCTAGGGTGTTGGGGAGAGGGGTGGAATTAAATTATGGAGAATTAAATGCAAAATGGGAGTTGACACAGTTACTTTTTGCTGATGATACTGTGCTTATGGGAGATTCTAAAGAAAAGTTGCAAAGGTTAGTGGACGAGTTTGGGAGAGTGTGTAAAGGTAGAAAGTTAAAAGTGAACATAGATAAGAGTAAGGTGATGAGGGTATCAAACGATTTAAATAAAGAAAAAATGGATATCACATTGGAGAGAGGGATTATGGAAGAAGTAAATAAATGTTTTCAGATATTTGGGAGTTGACGTGTCAGCGGATGGGTTTATGAAGGATGAGGTTAACCATAGAATTGATGAAGGAAAAAAGGTGAGTGGTGCGTTGAGGTATCTGTGGAGACAAAAAATGTTATCCATGGAGGCAAAGAAGGGAATGTACGAAAGTATAGTGGTACCAACACTCTTATATGGGTGTGAAGCATGGGTTGCAAATGCTGCAGCGAGAAGGCGGCTGGAGGCAGTGGAGATGTCCTGTCTAAGGGCAATGTGTGGTGTAAATATTATGCAGAAAATTCGGAATGTGGAAATTAGGAGAAGGTGTGGAGTTACTAAAAGTATTTGTCAGAGGGCTGAAGAGGGTTGTTGAGGTGGTTTGGTCATTTAGAAGAATGGATCAAAGTAGAATGACTTGTAGAGCGTATAAATCTGTAGGGGAAGGAAGGCGGGGTAGGGGTCGTCCTAGAAAAGGTTGGAGGGAAGGGGTAAAGGAGGTATTGTGGGCGAGGGGCTTGGACTTCCAGCAAGCATGTGTGAGCGTGTTAGATAGGAGTGAATGGAGACAAATGGTTTTTGGGACATGATGATCTGTTGGAGTGTGAGCAGGGTAACATTTTGTGAAGGGATTCAGGGAAACCAGTTAATTGATTTAATTGGACTTGAGTCCTGGAAATGGGAAGTACAATGCCTGCACTTTAAAGGAGGGGTCTGGGATAGTGACAGCTGGGAGGGACAATTCTCAGCTGTCGTATCTGAGCTCCTCTGCAATGACAGTGATTATGTATGAGTGTGGTGAAAGTGTTGAATGATGATGAAAGTATTTTCTTTTTGGGGATTTTCTTTCTTTTTGGGTCACCCTGCCTCGGTGGGAGACGGCCGACTTGTTGAAAAAAAAAAAAACAAGAACAAGAGGCCAAAAGTTTTAAATTATGAAAAATGCAGAAAACACACAGAACGTACTTCTTTTCAAAGGGTTGCAGATGGCTGGAATGGATTCAAATAGAAGGTAATGTGTTTTACAACCCCTGGAAATTTAAAAAATATACATGATAAATTAAGAAAGAGGGCACCATAAGCATAGCTCTACTCAAGTAACAACAAGCAGGAATACTACTGTAGTTACAAATAGATAATTACCCATATCCAGCCTCCCCCCTACCCCACTGTAAAATGCATGCCCCACTACACTTCAAATCCCAATCCCATGCATGCACATACCTGAGTGTCCACCATCAATCCCCATAAAGGCCAGCCAATCCTGGATATTAGCTATCCAAGATTAAATATTATGAAGGTCATGATATATGAATCAATTTATTGTAAACACTAATGTGATGTAGTTTCTTATTTGAGTTTGTAGAAGGGTGAATGCCAGCTCTTTATCTAGTCTCTGTAACGTTCATCAGACTGATATTAATTATCTTTGTCATGGTCATGTTTATTTTTCAACCCTTGTATTGAGACAGCTTCCAATGTATCAGTGAAGGTTATAAGAACATAAGAAGGAACACTGCAGCAGGCCTACTGACCCATGCGAGGGAGGTCCATGTCACTCCCCGGCTTGGACCAATGACCACCTAGTCAGGTCACTTCCACTTAAGGAGCACGGCATAAGACCAAGTAGCACAAGCTAGTCAGGTCCAACTCACACCCACTCATGTATTTATCTAACCTATTTTTAAAACTACACAACATATTAGCTTCTATGACGGTACTCGGGAGTTTGTTCCACTCATCCACAACTCTATTACTAAACCAGTGCTTTCCTATATCTTTCCTGAATCTGAAACCATTGCTGCGAGTCCTGTCTTGGCTGGATATTTTCAGCACGCTATTTACATCCCCTTTATTTATTCCTGTTTTCCATTTATACACCTCAATCATATCCCCCTAATTCTATGCCTTTCTAG